>PVIR01001225.1:0-131955 GCA_004026965.1 Petromus typicus | reverse complement strand
TTTTTTTTTTTTTTTTAGGTTTTTTTTTTGAGACAGGGTCTCGCTTTGTGGTTCAGGCTGGCCCTGAGCTCAGCCTCAAACTCACATCACAATCCTCCTGCCTCTGCCTCCCGAGTGCTGGGATTACAGGCATGAGCCACCACGCCCAGCACTGTGGTATGTGGTACTGGTTGCTACTGGGTGTGGGTCTCCACACCCAGTATTGTTATGTGGTTACCGGGGAATCGAACCCGGGCCCTTGCACTTGCAAGACAGGCGCCGGAAACACTGAGCTAACTCCCCGGCCCGCAAAAGGAGGATCTTAATAGCATCTTTTTGCCCTTTATTTCTTATTCAGACTTTTTAGGGTCAGCAGCACTCATACACTGTTAATCTCAGCACCTTTGAGCCCAGCATTACACCCTAAACCAAACCTAGCAACACACACTCTAGATGCAGCCATCTCTGAAAAAGCCCCACCTATGACTACAGGAGGCTTTGTGGGGAAATCTAAACATAAGCCATAACACTATTTTAAGAGCAGATATTGAGGGGCTGGGGATTTAGCTCATTAGTTCTGGCACCTGCCTTGCAAGCGCAAGGTCCAGAGTTTGATCTCCAGTAATCACATTCAGCAATGCTGGGCATGGCGACTCACGCCCACCACAATTAGTACCACATACCACAGTGCCAAGCATGGTGGCTCACACCTATAATCCCAGCATTGAGGAGGCAGAGGCAGGAGGACTGCTGTGATTTCGAGGCTGAGCTCAGGGCCAGCTTGAATTACAAAAGTAAGACGTTGACTCAAAGACAAACAAAAGAAAGAGTAGATATTGAAAATATTAGTAAGACTTGATCATGGCATATTGATGGCAAGTATCCACTCTTTCTGAAATCCTACTACAATAATATTAAAGGAAGAAAGATAGAAGTAAAGCAAAAGAATGAAAATAGCATACAAGGGAGTTTTTAAAAAACTGGAGGGTAAAACACAGATGCCTGAGAGGGATCTGATATAAGGAAGTTAGTCCACAGGTGAAGGCATGGCTTGGTGGGGAAGTAAACAAGTCTGTGCCACAGGGTCCTGGAAACATGCAGGTACACCTGAGGGCCACATGCAGCGCTTGTGTCTGCAACAAACTGCAGACTGTCTCTGCCTTCATTAATAAAGGCAGCCTATACGATGGCAGCGGGGAGCTTCTTAGTAATGCAGAACCTTAAGCCCCACCTACTCCTGCTGAATCAAAATTGTCCTCTTTCTCTCCTCCTCTCTTTCCCTTTTTTCCAGAACTGTGTACTGAACCTATACTGGGAACTGAACCTTCAAACTGAGTCTCTTTTTTGAGACAGAATCTCAGTAAGTGATTAAATTGCCAGGTTGCCCAGATTGGCCTAGAACTTGTGATCCTTTTGCTTCAGTCACAAGCGCTAGGATTAAAAGTGGGGGTCACCATGCCGAGTCAGAATTTTCATTTTAACAAAATCTCTACCTAAGCATGTCAAAGTTTGAGATGGTCTGGTTTACAGATTGTTTTCTAGGTAAAATTATAAGCTATGTTCCACTAAGAATTTAAAGTTCTACAAATTACCAATAATATTCTGAAAGAAATTATGACAAGTGGGTGATAACCTGAAATAAATTAAGGTGGAAGAAAACTACGTGGAGGACAGACTAAGCAGTGCAACAAACATTGAATGATCAAAGTGGGAAGCATATTTCTCAGTTACTGGCATTCATTGCAATTAAAGATATTGGGGTGATTCTGGGTGCTTTAGGACTGCCTGATGGGAAATCTGGTGGCCTGCCAGATGTCTGAACCATCCATCAGCTTGTTTTAGAAGTGCAGCTTGATTCCTGAATCAGTCTGCAAAATCAGTATGGTGTCTAAGAGAAATGAAATATGAAAATCTGACCTGAAGTACTTGGGCAATGAGCCACAAGCAACAATTAACAAGCCAATAGATGAAGGGTGGTCTAAAACTCAGATAAAGATGGTAGCATTATGGAGAAATAACCACTCATGGAATTAGAGGCTATCTTTTGTTAGATATATGGTGAGGGAACAAAATCCACAGACATATATATTAGGAAATCAATTCAAAAGAACACTTACCGAGAGGAAAGGCTTGGCTTCCCGCTTTTGCTACAGCTGGTATAAATTCCTGGGCCATCATCAAAGAAGCTTCCAAGGGCCAACTTCTGTCTGATAGACTCTCTCTCATTTTTCTGTGCCTAAAATTTCAAGAAAATAAAAAATGCCAATAAGTGGACAGATACATCACAAGTACGGGCAGCCTAACTTGCTAAGTTTCTTAGAACAGCAACATTAGATAAAAAATAAATAGGTGGGCTGCAGCTCATGGACATTTGAATTATTAAAAGCTGAAATTCAACCAGTCTTTTCTGCTTCCAGTTTCAATTCTTCAGAGACTTTTATGATCTCTCATTTAGGTAACAATTGTCCTGCTGTCAGATGGTTTTCACAGGGATAGAATAGGGCTATTTGGCACTACAATCTTTCTCAGCTGCTAGAAATGGCAGAGAAGACATGGAAGGTGAGCACTTTCTCCTAAATTCAGTCACTCTGACCCCATGGGTGGCTTTTCTGTTCTTTACCCATTCCTCTAAAGGAAGAACGAACTCTTCCGGCCAATGTGCAGTGGCCTCTGTGAGTTGGAAGATGTTACAGTACCGTGTTAGAACTGAGCCCGTATGAGACAGACAGCACCTGGCCGAACCCATCTTACAGTCTTGGGGACTACTGTTTCAGGTCAGGAGTTAGCCTCTTCTCCCCAGCTTTAGAATGTGAGAAGCACTAAAGGTAAAATCCAGAACAGTTAGAGAACTGAAATTGGGCCCATCTGTTTCATATTTTGAAAAGAAGCTTGCATAAGAAAAAGATTTGGTAAATTATACCATTGTGATCATTTGAATATGTTTACAATAATAGATTTTCCATAAAATTCTAATAAAGGGGCATCACATTGAGCTTTTAAACCCTTTAAGTAATAGGGGAAATGATTAGAAGTTATTTCAAAGTAAAACCACTACTTCGGTATGGCCACCACGACTACTGGCACTACTGCTATCAAGGGGGGAAAAAAGAGCCAAGTATAATGAGTTGGAAATCCAGTTTTGGGTTTCTGTGCTGTGGGGTTATGAAGATTATGAGAAATATCATCATTTTAAGTTCTGAGCAGCCTGTAAAAGACTACACGGAATAAACTATGCTACACAATCCAGATCACATGGCTGGTGTGGCTCCCAAAGGTTTGCTGGTGTCTGGATGCTCCCAGCAGTGGGTTCTGCAGCCACATCTGTATGCCACTGTGTCAGGAAGTTGAAAGATACAGCTGCTGCAATGGTAGGCTGCAGAGGGACAGTTTATCCCCCGTGAAAGACAGCTGGTAACAAGTTAGGGCTGCTCTGTCTTGGTAGGTATTAGCTGCCTATGGCTATTTTAGATCTAATGATTAATTAAAATTAAAAATTTACCTCCTTAGTTAATCCAGCCTCTCTGCAAAAGCTCAAGAATCACAGAAGGTGAAAGTGGGTGCCACACTGGGCAGCACAGAATAAAATTTGGTCAGTATGGTACAAGTAGGGCACTGCTTCCTACACTTCAGCTTCAATTGGCTGCTTTTCAGTGTTCTGTAGAGTATTTAAAATTCCCTAAGCTCTACCTCCAGATATTTCATTTAGTTTCAGTAGTTGTGAGAATTTCTAGTTCAATGAAATCTGATGTTTCTTCTTTTGTTCTCTAATGATTTCTAATCGTTGAATACAGAGATTCAACTTTTACACTCAGTGGTGATAACTGTCTATGTAGATAGCTTTTGGTTCAGGCCTGTACCAAAGGGACTGTGTAATACTAGAAGCCTCTATGCATGTGTGTGATCATGGATGCATGCGTGTGTGCCTATGTATGAATGTGTTACAGCCACAAAGTGAAAGACTTGTTCTTATACAGATTTTTTTACACATGTGATACTGACTTCATTTCTTTTTACTGGACCAATGCAGCACTGAAACTAAAGGAAGTAATCCTAAAGGTGTAAAGGAAGCCTTTCATTTCCATAACTGCTTACAACTGTACTTCTAAGAACTTAATTAAGGCAACCACCCTTCTGTGCTGGGTTAGTACTTTCAATTGTCCAGCCCAAACAGAGACACATTATTTTATATCTTTATTTTAAATACATTCATTTAAACATCAGTGAATCTATGTCATAGGAAAAAGTTCTCACCCCTGTCCCTAAAATAGTCATAAAACTAGAAGATAGAGTTGAAATCCAAACATAAAATTAATAGATAACATGACAGTTAATGATTTGAAAGGGGCTTTGTTTTAAGAAGGTACCCAGGCCCGCAGTGCTGCGTCAGCGCACCTGGGACCCCATGACTGTTTTTCTGTTGTACTTAATGCACTGGCGCTATAGATACTGGGGAAATGCTGACCATCTTCTATTTACATTAATCACAATATTTTTTTACACTCAAACATTTTTGTAACAGTTTAAAGATTACTGTTACCATGTTGGAGATATAATGTAAGACTGAAGAGACACAGATCTGCTTCTCTGAGATGAATGCGATGCTTTTTCAGAAAAAAAAAAAAAGCCCACCAGCAATGCTCACCAGCAATGTACAGTATTTTCTCCCTTCTCTTGATCCCACTGAACAAATCGGGAAAAACGTTTTAAAAAATGTTTCACTCACAACGCCACCCTGTACAGAGATCATTGCTAACATTTAATGTATTTCTTCCTAGATCTTCATATTATGTGTGTGTTTCTTCATTTTATAAAGATGACATCATATTCTAATATATTTTGAAATTTTCTTGTATCACTTTATATTTTTAAAAATCACAACTGCCTATTATTCCATCCTATGGGGGTTTCCCTCTACTGTTAGCCATTTGGGTTGTGCGAAATCAAAAAGACCATGGAAGTTAGCATCTTTGCATACATCCCGGCCCACATGCCCAGTGATTTCCTCAGGATAGGTTTCTGCCAGCTCAGCTGTGTGTGAACATTTGTTGAGGCTCTTGACACATTTGTCATGTTGCTCTAAGAGAAAAGCTGTCCCAGTTCACACGCCCACCAGCAATGTACGGGGGGGTGTTTTCATTACATGCTGGCGACCACAGAGAACTTTTACTTAAAAATGCTGTTGTTTTTAATTTGATAGGCACAAAGTGGTATGCTTTTTATTTCAATATCTTTATCAGTGATAGAAATATTTAAGGGTTTTTAGTGGTTGTATTTTTTCTCTGAATTACTTATCCTTAGTTTTGCTTATTTTTCTATAGAGGTCTAGGAGCTTAAAGATTTTTATATTAAAGGTATTTCAGTTTCAACTGTGTTTTGTGGTTTGATCAGTGACTTATTTCTTCTGTCACGTCTCTGATGGTTTTTGTGCTTGGAATTCTCTTCTCAGCCCAAAGATAAAAGGTTCTCATTTGATATTGGAGGATTAAAGGAGAGAATTTATATAAATCACTCAGTAGTTAGCTGTACCTGCTCAAGATAATGTCAGACTCTGGTAAATGGTAGCATTACGGATAATCTTGTACTAGGATCTGCTTTGAAAATGAGGAATTTGAGGGTGATGAAAGGTTATTCCACTCTTAGGTAGAAGAGGTACAGTTCAAATCCATGTTTTCTTATCATATATATGATATCATATGTATGATATATATGATATATCATATGATATATCATATATATCATATATATCATATAAAATGATATATCATATATATCATATAAAATATATCATATATATTAACATTTTCATTTGTATTTTTTTGTGATACTGGGGATTGAACTCAGGCCTTTGTGCTTCCAAGTTACATGGTACCCCTTGAGTTAAATCTCTGTTCCTCACTCTATCTCTTTTCTGCTCCTTCACATCGATGGTACAGTATTCAGGCTACTAATAATGGTGGGCACCATGTTGGAGATATAATGTAAGACTGAAGAGACACAGATCTACTTCTCTGAGATGGATGTGATGCTTTTTCAGAAAAGGACAAAACACTTGACCGCATAGGAAAAATAGTACAGACTAGAGCCAGGGATTTAGCTCAGTGGTGCTGGCACCTGCCTTAAAAGCACAAGGACCTGGGTTTGATCACCAGTAACCACATACAACAAAGCCAGGCATGGTGACTTAGTCCACCAGCAATCAGTACCACACACCACAGTGCCAGCTGTGGTGGCTCACGCCTGTAATCCCAGCACTCAGTAAGCAGAGACAGGAGGATTGCTGTGAGTTTGAGGCTCACCTGGGCTATATAGTGAGCTCAGGACCAGCCTGAATTACAAAGCAAGACCTTGTCTCAAAAAGAAAAAAAAAAAAGTACAGACTAATAGTAACCACAAATATTTGTAACACAAATATCTTCTCATCAGAGACTCCAGCACCACTGTTCAATACCTATTTTCCTTTCAGTTGCCTCTGTGTGTGTGTTGTGTGTGTATAAGCACACATGGTGTTAACATTGTTTGCTCTCTAAGGAATTAGACCCACGGGGTAATTAAGTCTTTCAACCTTCAAAGCCCAGCAGTACTCTAAAGTGAGGAGCAACTAGGCATACAGGCAAAGGGAGAAGCACACCTCACGTAACCTTGGGTGCACTTATGATGAGTGGAGCCATGCTCTCTCCTAAAACAGCCTTGGGAAATACTCTCATAAAACAAAAGCAAAACATCTAAAATTGATAGTGCTAGCAGAAAACAACAGTATAGCAGGGGAGTAGTGGCTCATCATGGAGACAGAAAAGCTATTCAAGACCAAGATGAGAGTAAAAATTGTGCTGAGAAATGAACCTTTATTCAGCTGCAGGCAGTCCTGTCCTGCCTGGCATCTGCTGCTGAATTCCCCATTGCCACTCCCTGTGCCCGAGCTGATAAGGCTCACAATGCCTTTGGAGGAGCCACGCAAGCCAAGATCTCAGGGGGCTGGCCGCTGAACACTGTTAGACTAGAAACACCACACCTTGGCCTTACCCATGATGCACAGGCCCACTGCATTTCCCAAACACAGGAAAAACAAAGGGCCACTTACTATCTTTTCCAGAAAAACTGTTTCTCTTTATTGAGTTTATTGGTACATTTTGGGAATAAATCATGATCACATACATCACTGAGAGTTTGTACCTGTACATGAAGGGTTTTTTGTTTTTTTGAGACAGGGTCTTGCTTTGTAGTTCAGGCTGGCCCTGAGCTCACTATGTAGCCCAGGCGAGCCTCAAACTCAGCAATTCTGCCTATGCCTCCTTAGTGCTGGGATTACAGGTGTGAGCCACCACACCTGGCAAGGTATTTTGATTCTTGTTTTCCCCACCCCCCTGCCTGTCCTTCAATTCCTCCTTTATACCTGAGCTTTGTTTCCATTTTTTTCCTTTTTATCATCAAATTTCTTTCCTTTCTTTGCTTTCCCCTACCCACTCTCCCTAGTTTCCCTTCCCCTTTGAACATTTTCTTCTTATTTCACAATACTTATCATACATTTTGAGCCTCGTTTTCACCAAAAGGGGCATTTAGTAAAGGAAATAAACAAAATGTTTATTTAGGTAGATATGGTCCAAGCGCTAATGTAGAATGTCTCCAAGTTCCTTTCCATACCGTTTTCAGGACACAGTTGTGCCCACCCTTTACATACCAATATAATTCCTGTGTCCCTTTTAAGGTGGACTTTTATGTTCTGATCCACTTCTCTCTGCTGGATTCTAGTAATCTGGCATCTCTGAAGCAAGGGTCGCCTCCTTTAACTTTGAAAAACTGCATGTAAATTTATAAGTGGAAGGCTTAGTATTTTCTGCATTTCTACAATTTGACACATTGTGGTTTTGTGTGGGGACATGTGTGTATCCTCTAGGGTTCTTGGGAACATACTCTGGGAAATAATATCCTAGATCTAAACCTAAAAGCCACATGGTGTTGAAGATACTACCAACAGCTGCTTTCTTCTGAATTCTGTGCACATGATGTAACCACACAGCTGGAAAGGGCCTGTTGCAAGAAGAGGAAGAGGTTCCTTAAATTCTCCCAAGAATAAATACGTGTGAAAAAACTTGGCTTAGAAAGTCAGGAGCCCCAGTTGAAGAAAACAGCACAGATGCACTGTAGGAGTAAAAGCAGATGCAACATTTACAAAGGAATAGTCTTGGACTGGACAGGATTCCATTGTGGGAAAGAGGAGTGGGAGAAAGGAAAATGTCTTCCTCCATTTCCTGTCTCTCATCTTTTTTGTGGACTGAGCATCCTGTTCTCTTCAGCTTAATTTATTTCTTAATTCATCTGTTCATCCTGATGAATTAAAAACTTTAAAAATGATGGAGTGTAGTTCATTTACAATGCTGACTTAGTACTCAATCACTGCAAACCATTTTAGATACCACTTCCAGCTCCATTTTTCTGCACTGATAAGCTGTTACTCAGTTTAGTGCTTTCCAGACCTTAGCACATACGAATCAGCTGAGCATGCTGTCAGGACAGATTCTGACTCAAAGGCAAACCTTGAGAATGCACTTCCAGCAAGCCCAGAAGTTGCCAAGAAAAAGAAGTGTTGTAAAAGGTCCTTACTAAAACTAAGAAGTCTCACAGGCCTTTACGGCTCCTTCTCCATCTCCTACACAGACCTCAGAAATTGCTTGTTCAAGAATTGAAGTAGATACAGTGGGCTTTCCAGACCTGTAGGTTCCATATCTTCAAATTCAACCACAGAGAAATGAGAATACTAAGAAAAATACACATCTACACTGAGTATGGAGATGTTTTCCTTGTCCTATCCCATACACGATGCAATCTGAAAACTATACACATAGTATTCACATTATATTAGGTATTAAAAGTAACCTGGAGATGATTTAAAGTATATCAGAAGATGTGTGTAATTTCTATGAAAATGATTTACTGCTTTAAGAGACAGATTTTGGTATCTGGTTTTGGTTCAGTATCAGAACAGAACAGTATCAGTATCTGGTTTGGTATCAGATTTTGGTTCAGTCCTGGAACGGATGCCCTATAGATTCTATAAATAGGATGACTTTACTTTCCATCAATGCTGAAAAGGAAAACAACATGCCATGGAGAAAATAATTCCTAAGGAGTGTGGGCTACACCATCCCAGAAGCTAAGGAGTACACTTTTTTCCCGTATCCTGAAAAGGAACTCGGGGTCTCAAGGGTTGCTAGGACAACAAGTAGCCGACTGAACTGCACATGGACACAGATGTGCTGGGCCTTCAGTCATACATTTTGTTCAGCCAGTAGCTCTCAAACTTGACTGTGCAAGACAACCACATAAAAGGCTTATGCTAGCACAGACTATTTTGCTATTTCAGAAGGTTTGAATTGGGTCTGAGAATGGCCATTTCTAATAATCCCCAGATGCTGCTCCTGCTGCTGATTCAAGCCCAGGGCCGGGCCTTCTTTCTCTGAGACACATCTGTTTTGTATGACACATCCAGCCTATGGAGCCAGGTGGATTTCATTTGTGGTGGTCTGGCCTCAGTCATGGCCTTGGCAGGATGCCTGTTCTGAGCAATTAATGATCCCTTTGCTCCAGTGCAATCTATTGCCTAGTGATACACAGTGTTATTGCCATTAGCAGCATCCACCAGGGAATGAACTGGGGTTCTGCAGCTCCCTGTGGAAAAGTGTTCTTCTGTCCGGAAAATGGTCGTCACCCTTGCTTCTTTTCTCTGCATGAAGACTATTTTACTCTAACAATTATAGGCAGCATTCCGGTGTGGAGGAGTCTCAGGGTTTAAAATATTATGAGCTACAAATATAGAACTTATTTGTTCATTAAATATATTTTATTAATTTTCTCTCAAATAAGAATCCAAAAGAAAACCTAAATACAAATAGTACTAATTATTTTCTCACTGAGACAGGTCATGGATTCCAGGGGCAAATAAATTGTATGATCTGGACTATCAAGTACATGGGAAGTGTTTTTTAATTATACTTTAAATAATAGTTAAATAACATAGTACCTTTCCACTGTATCACTAAATGAATATCATGTCTGAGTACTTTCTGTTTTTAATTTTTGACATTTTTCTGCTGTGCAGAGTCACTAACACTGGAACATTCCCATTGTTAAGGCCTGGAGTAGAATTATTGAATACACACCCAGGGTAAAAGTTCAGGAGCTACTTTGGAAGGAAACTTTGGTGAAGGTAAAGGTACCCAGAGCACAATTCACCAAGATAACCACCACCAAGGAAGTATTTCAACATTAAATCCTAACAGGATAATTTGAAAACAAGTGGTTTTCCTGTCCAAGAAACAGCAAATCCAAATCCTAACTGCTAAGAGCATTCTGGACTCATTTCTCGTTCTCAAATGACTGCCTACAGAGACTACTTTTAACACAGGACAGTGTTATCTGGCAACTCTATTTTTAACAGGTGTCATTTCAGAAGCCTGCAAGGCCACCACATCACTCAGTATCACTGTCGGGAACGCAAAGGTCCAAAACACCACATGGTTGTGCACTAGCCAAGCTTTAATCAACGGCCAGGAAGCTGCT
Organism: Petromus typicus; assembly: GCA_004026965.1. NCBI lineage: Eukaryota > Metazoa > Chordata > Mammalia > Rodentia > Petromuridae > Petromus > Petromus typicus. The sequence continues at coordinate 121,422 of PVIR01001225.1, read as the reverse complement.
GTCTTCAGCTTCCCGCATCAGGCTGGACTCAGGAACCTGGAGGGCTGGTGCAGACATGTAACCAGAATGAAGCAGGAGAGGGGCGACTTGGGACAAGGGATTCAGAGTTGAAAAGACTCAAGATAACGTTTGACTCTGACAATACTGGAAGTTATTAAAACTATTTGAACTCTGCTGCCTTTTCTTAAAAGAAAGCATATGCATCTTTCCAATGAAATACTCTAAGAAAGCAGTTGGGTACTTGGCACATTGCTTGGCACAGAGATAATTTATTAAAGGTAGTTGTGTTATACTAAATGGAAGGGTTGGGTAAGGTAGTGAGAAACTAGAGAAAAAGAGCCAGAAGTATGTGGAATGTCAGAACTAATAAAAATAGAAAGTCAGTGAGTAGTGAACAGAGGCTAATAGGAGTATCACAAGTAACTAACAACTACAGGGGTTCTTTTTGCAGTGATAAAATGTTCTGGAATTAGTTGGAGGTTTCCACAATCTTGTAAATATAATAGACTAGAAACTATCAAAAAGTATGGATATGAATTGCATTTCATTTTAACAAGTCCTGTGTGTACACAAAACCACGGGAGCCAGAGGTCTAAGGAAAGCGTGGGAAGAGCAAGTGGAGTGGAAGCCGAGGAGGGTGACCGTGATGTGGAAAGGGTGCAGGGTGGGCTTGGCGCTTCACAGGGAAACCAAGTCAACGAAAAACCATCTCTGTGACCTGGCTGTCTGGCTAGGGTGTGACAAGGGGGAGTGAGGATGGACTAAACCCTGAGCTAGGGGCCAGAAGCCTTCATGTTTTTAATGTCTAAGACAGACTGAGCCTATTCCTTCTTTGAGGAAAAGGAGATTCAGGCCCAGAAAGCAGAAGAGATTCCCTCCAGGTGGTTGAGGTGGGGCTAGGCCCCAGGCTGGGTAACTTAGCAGGGTTCTTCAAATGCATTCATCTCTCACAGACAGGAAGACGTGAGGGTTAATGGAGGTCGACGGCTGCTTTTCCTCCGTAATTGTGTGGGGAGGCCTGAGCACTCGTCTGGAATGGCAGCTGGCATTCTGTGTTCCTGTTTATTACAGTTTATCTCAAGCAGTCATTTCCATTCACCTTTTAAAAAAAACATGAGGCGCAGCTGTGGCTCCACTTTAAATATTGCTCCTTCCAGCCTTTTAATTTTTTCATGGGATCCTCCCTAATCTTTCACTGTAATTGGATGCAGGACACTAGAGACAGCACCTCTGCGGAACAAAGCCAGCAGGCAGGCTGGTAGGGCCCTGGGCCGACACGCCTGCCCATTCATGGCAGCCTTAGTCCATGCAGAGGAGCAGAGGAATGGAAGGTGAAACTGGCTTCTCTGAGTTTGCTCTGGACACGTTGGAGCCAGCCTTGTGCCTTTAAACAATACGGCATGTTAAATGTTATTGATTTCCTTTTCTCACTCCCCATTGGTATTATTAGGATATTTCCCCATCCCAGGGAAGGTGAGGCTTCGAACTTTGGAAGTTCACACTGCTATCTTGACAGTCTTCCAAGCAGAACAAGGCCATGGGGCAAATTGTGAAACAGGAAGAAAATCTTCAAAACGAAATGGGAAAAGGCGGGGCAGGGGAAAGCAAAGAAGGGAAAGAAAAAAATTGATGGTAAAAAGTAAAAGTGAAAATAGAGCTTATGTATATATGGAGGAGGGGGGTTGCAGGGAGGGTAGGGGAATGGGAAAAACAAAATCAAGATATATCATGTACAGACACAAATTCTCAATGGTGAATGTGATCATAATGCATATTGAAAATGTACCAATAAACTCAACTTAAGAAACCCCACAATTCTGTGTGGCGGATTTGTCTCTGCCTTTGCATTCAGGTTGTGAACCCCTAGAGGGAAAGCTCATACTCCCTTCAGTGCTCTTGGCACTGTGCATAAAGCCAGGAACAAGGGCGGCTCTTGGGAAATGGTGGTAAGTGAATGAGGACACTGATTCCGCTCTAAGGGCCACTTAGGCCCTGGAGTCAGCCTGCTGTGTGGTTCTGTACCAAGGACTCAGAAGTGGCTCCTAGCAGGGCAGAGAGGTGCAGCTTGAACAAGCGCAGCAGAGGCTGCCACGGTCGCCACTCTCTTTTCTAAATGCTAAGATCTGTTTTCTGTTGCATACAGCTTTACTACCATTATTGAATAAACCAGAAATCCTTAATGAAACATTTCTTTTTAACAAGCAAGATCTTCCCCAAGGAAAAGGAACGGATGTATAAACTCTTCCTTCCCCTGCCTTGGCGGAATCTAATTTTAGTCACTGGAAAGTGACTTTGCCCCTTGAAGGTTGTTTGTCTGACTTTAAAACCATCCCGCAAAACAATCCCTGTTGACGTGTGATATTTATTAGTGCAAGGCTCAGGGGGTTCTATGGCACCTGGGCAGTGTAAACCACTTCCCAGTAATTTTTGATCACTAACCTTAAAGTAGGGTGAGGAATTATTAAAACTTTTATTTAAAAAATCTTTAATCTTTAAACTATCTATTTGTATATGTACTTTATACACTTACCATGTGTTTTTACAGTGGTAAATATAAGTAATTTCTGAATAGATTATATGCATATGAGAAGCATAGAATCTACTATATTTTACTAATGGGTGCAAGGCCAAAAAGCATAGAAGGTACTGTTTTATGGCATTTAAGTTAATTTTCTATTTAGCCAATCAAAGAACAAAAATGTTAGAGCAAAAAGAACTTTAGAAGAGTCTAATGCTGGGGATTTAGATTAGTGGTTCCAGTGCCTGCCTTGGAAGTGCAAGTTCATAACTTTGATCCCTGGTTTAGAAAAAAAAAAAGAGTCTGGGAAGGGAGAGTGATTTTTATATTAATAATCTTAGCTAGTCTTAGCCTTTTTTTTAATGTTACTCTTTTTCAATAACTTTTAGTGACCTTTCAAATCATATTTTTTCTAAGCATAATGAAGCTTTCATAGTAACCACGTTAAGTACACATTTGAAAACACTTGCCCTGAGAAAGGATGAACTGCCTCAGAACAAGTATCTAACACAATGTGCTGATCTCTGACCGTTCCACACTTCTGGCAGTTTCATCTCGTGGTTTTTGTACTAACCCAGTGGACTTTGTTCCTTCTGAAATCACACGTGACATTCTACCACCTGTTGGAAAAAGGCTACACGACACCAGCTCTGCTTGATGGCTGTGGATGTGTCACAGCTCCCTGAGCCTTACAAGTCTGTAGCGTTCGTCAGATTGGCCTCAGTTGCTGGCATGTCATGGCTCACTTATTCCAGGTATCCAGGTCCCCATTACTAAGTAGAGTAAAACCTCAGTAGTCATGACTTTGTTGTGGATGTAATAACAGTGGTAAATCTCTTCTTCACCGTGTGAAGTGACCTACACTTTTCTATCTGAAAAACTAATTGACAAAGAAAACAATGACCAGTTCTTTGGCAATGAAAAATAGACGAAGTCTGTAAACTGCACGCTGGCTCTGCAAGGTTGGAAGAGTGACCTGACTGATGGCAGTGTCGTCAGCGTCTTTTACACACTGGCTTCCGGCACAGGGGTAGCGGGGACAACTGAGAAGTGTTAGGGTTTCAGGACTCTGTCAACTTATGACCCGAGCATTCTTTCTCTTCTTAGGTATCATGAGAGATGAAAAAGGTACAGAGCAGCAAGGCAGGTCACTGAGAGCTCTTACACATTTAGATTTACCTAATCTATAAAGTGTCACGGATTACTCTGAAAGAAACATATGCTTGAAAGAAAGAGAAACATATACTTAAAAGAGTCCCAGTACTCACACACAATTACATATGTAAGATAAAAGCTGCCATATTTTACATTATTATTCTTCAGGAGCTAACTGTGCCGAAGCATTTCCTGTATTTCACTTTCCTCACTCTGGGAAAAAAAGCTAATGACATATTTGATCCAATAAAAAATAAGCCTCCAGATTTACTGTTCTATCAGACTACATTAACTGCTATTTGCCTCAGAGGAAAAAGAAATCTTCATTTCCAGTGTGCAGTGGGAGGATCCTTCCTCACATTGTACTGTGTTGTGAACTATAGTTGACTTTTGGCAAGTAATGAGAGAGGAAGGACACAGTGTGTATTTAGCCTTCTGTGGACAGACAAGCATATACTTGTAGTATGATTTCATGACCTCACCCATATAACTAAAGCTATTTTTAGTTGGGCCTTTTATTGCTAGGCAATTACCATATAAAACATTCCCAAAATATATAAATCAACTTTCAAAAGGAAAAGAAAGCAGAGAATAGATACCAAATCAATTTTTTCAAAGCCCAAACTTTTTTTCCTAAAGCTGTAAAGTTTTCATCATTAAAAGTATTAAACATAAGCAGGTTAACCATTCCAGTAATTTTTTCAGAGGAACAGTTATTACATGTCAATAATTTTAAAAATGTTCCTTTGTACAACAGGCTTATCTAGTAATGAAGTATGTAACACAACTTCTCAACTTCAGAATAACAACATGTATACTTCTGTTACTGCTATCATATATTAATGAGTATAAGTGAAGGAAAGAAGAATATTCCTAGTTTAATGCATTAAATTATTGCATTTTAGCTTTCCTGACTATCTTATGGCAATAGCTGCTCAGTGTGGAATTTGGCCACTCTTCAAGGGCAATCTTTCTCCTCCTTAGAAAAATAGTCCAGTTGTTTATAAACAAAAGAGGTCTGCCCCCCTTACCTTTTTATAATTCCCCTCCATATCCACTGGGGATTCTTGGCTGATGATGTCATCCATTCCATCACTGCCCAAATTCATCCTTCAACTTTTCAGTATTTCATTTAAGAAATAATATTCCATGAATTCTGACAGGCTGAAGTGCTAATTGTCCAGCACCCTGGTTTCTGCTCATGCTGACAGGAGAGCCAGCTGAGCGTGTGTGCCTTGCTGTAGGTGTCCTTGTGCCCACCCCCACACACACACACCAGCCCACAGACACCGCCCCACATGGCCTCCCTGGCTTGCTCCTCACTCTGGTCCTGGGCAGCTGCTTTTTCTGAGGCTCACTCTGCTCCTGACACTCAGCCTGTTCACAGTCCAGCTTTCCCACTATTTGCTGTCACCTTCCCCTGAATGATCCTATTGGCATTCCTCTTCATAGTACCTTTCCTGGTCCAGCATGAGACCAGAGAAAATGAAGGTTCTGCAGGCTGACAAGTCTCAGTCCCGGGCTGAGTGTGAGCTGGAGCTCTGTGAGGAAAACTAGCAATCTTCTTCCGAACTGAGCAGAAGGCAGTATAAAAATAGCAGTAACTTCCAGCTCCACAGACTTTAATAGTGACTAGCCCACAACAAAAGAAACAGAATATTTTGAAAGTCTGTAAAACAGATTTTTTAAAATGAAAATTCCTCATAACTGATACTTTGTTTAAATCATGAGAAAAAGTTTTATCTTCTGATTAGAGTCTCAGCACAGGACTGAAATTGCTTTCCAACTCACAGAAGGACCTCTCTGCCCCAGGAGCATGGCTTTGTTCTATTAATACAGACAAGAGAAAAAGATCCATCAACTTTTCTTTAAAATTCAGCCAGCGGCGGGCTTTTTGACAAAGAGAAAGTTCTTTTCTGTTGCACTCTTTACCCTTTTCCCATGGCTTCTGGTTTTGTTTACAGGCTTTACATACAGTGGGGGAAAGGCCCACAGCTGGAGGATGTTTTGGTACTAGAGGCAAACAGAAGCATGTGCATGAGCACACAGTCATCATTATCAAACGGCAATTGCCATAAACCAACAAAACAAAAGCAAATATGCATTTTTTTAAATTAAGTTTTCAGGAAAGCAGGTAAGAAAACAACTCATAGGCTAGGTCTCCATTTAGCAACAATATCTAACATGTTGACATGCTTACAGTAAAAGCAGCAAGTATACTAGTAAACCAAGTTTTCAACAGCTGCAACACCATTAGCATGCTATACACCCAGACCCAAACGGAAAGGTAAGTAAAACATTTTACGTACATGCAATGGAATAGTACTACTAAGTCATAAAGAAAGGTAAATTTGCGTCATGTGTAGGAAAATGGATGCACTTGATTGAGATGATATTGCTTAAGGAAATGAATCAGACACAGATGATTAAATAGTGCACGGTTTCTCCTAGATGAGAAAACCAGAGTATAAATAATTTAAAGCTAAACAATAATCATAGAAAACAGGGAGGTAGACTTTTTGCAGATGGGAAGGGGAAAAGAAGCAAAAAGGATTAAGGTGTGATATGCCAACTCCCTCTGATAAATGCATTCATTACATACCACAAATATATAGTATTGATTAAAATAAAACTAACTAAAAACAAACGATAGAGTTCTAAAAGCAAAACATTCACTTAAAGCAACCTCTGGCACCTGGACTCCTGCAGATGTGCTCCTATCTCAGGTTGTTTACTTATTTCTCATCTCATATTAAAAAAAACAAAACAAAACAAAAAACCACTCAGTTTGTGAAAGATTTGGGGCACAAATATGTGATAATGTAGTTTCTAGTAACCCTTCTTCTACAAAGCAAATACTTTCAGCTTCAATATAAAGCTGTATCTTCCCTTTACTCTGTCCTCACGCATCATCTCAGTGTCCAAGGGATGAATCGCTTATCCATCACGCATTATAATGATAAGCTGTATCTCATAGCCACACTTGCAACTGTGCAGGGCCTCTCCCTCGAGAAGATCTCCCTGTCTCACTCTCCTCCAGATCCTAGAACTCTCAGTCCACCTAGAAGAAGCCAAGCTATCTAGATTTACTCTGGATGTCACAGGCAGGAAGTATCCCAGAATGCTTCCTGGGGGCAACGATGGCCACTGAGCATGGGCCCACAGTAAGTATTCATGGTGCAGAAAGATTCACTAAAGCTGTGGTTTGAGGATTACAATAAATGCTCCACTGAAGATCCCTGTGCACTTTAAATCCTGTCAAAGGGATCAATTAAAATGAAGGAAGTGCATATCTTCTTTCACGACATATGACAACATAGCAGTACCCACCCTTTATTAAGGAGGTGTGCCTTCTGCATGTCTTTAATTCTCTCAATTTGCAGTAGAAATTTAACAGGCGTATTTTGTAGCTGAATGAAAGAGCTGAGTGGGGTTAGGTAATCTGCCCAAGGTATGACTGGTAGTCAGTGGCTAGGGCAGAATTGGACCCTGGACCTTTGCCTCTGTAGCCCACATAGTAAATGAGTACACTAGACCATGGCTACCCCCTGGTTGCCTTGGTAAGAAATGATTATACACAATAAAATAATCAAAGGTAATTTTAAAAAAATAGAATAAGATACAAAGAAATCCAGCAGTGTGCCTGTATAACAACATCACACACTGAAACGTTTTATAAATCGTGCATCTGGAGCACCGACACGTTCTGCCACATACCTCCTTGTGATGACGCCTCGAGAAATGAAAGGAAAGCTGTGGCACTTGTGGCCCAGCATGCTGCACGGTGCATTTTCCTTTCTACTTACCATGGTGCTTTTAGCATCACCATGGCTTCTTTCCAACAGCCATTATGGTTTCTGGGCTTTTCTAAGGGGACAGGAATTTATGTTTATGCATCCTATTTACCCCACAGTGACTGGAACACTGCTTTGCACACAGTGGACAATGGAGAACTGCTGAATAGTGTGTGAATACAGATGACATGAATGAGTTGCTTAAAATATTTCCTCTGAATGCTGTTAACAATGAGAAACAGTAATAGTTAATATCAGTGCTTTTCAACCCAACTGTTGCAGACCCCACATATGTTCAAAAGGAAAAAAATGAGTGCGCTGTAGTGGAAGAAGAGGGGCCACCTTCTCTATGAGCCTGTTCCTTCCACCTGCTTCCCCAGCTCCCGAGCCAACTTCTTAGGAAGACTGTGTGAACAGAAGCCCAGGAGCCTCCAGATCCCCTGCAGGTCGGAGCCTGAGAAGCCCCGAGCTGTGAAAAACAACAGTCTTCCACAGCAGCAACAAAGCTGCAGGCTGTTGTCCTGATCTGCAGACCATTTCTTTCCACTGTAGGTTCACTGAGTCCACTGCAATCTCTTACTTGGGTGAGCACCCTAGTCCACTCAGCCATCAACAGCCAACAACCGTCATGGAGGACATTAACAAAAATTTAGAGATATGAGATTCAGTATGATACATAAAGCTATAAGCCTACATTTGGACATCTTTTTACCTTAATTTTAACTGGGTCAACTTAGGTATAGTGGTGAAGTGAGGAAAACTGAGCTTTCATTCTTAATTATGTAAATATATATATTTATATATATTTCCAAAGTTTCCAAACTTTAAATGTTTGGAATAAAAGCTGTAATTAATTTCACTTCCAAGAGGTCCAAATGAATACAAGAACGGATGAAACACAATCAAATTCCACCTTGGCAGACATGAGCTACATAAGCTACTGTTCAGGCAGAAGATGGGCCCAGAAACTAATGGTCTCTGTTAGAAAATGTGCTCATGATCACTTAGAATCCCCAAGGTAAAAGGGGCCCTTTCCAAACCCCTTCTCCCTGAGATTCAAGGACTGGAAATGAGGGCTTCAGTTTCCTGTCACACCACACTCTGAATTGTAAAGCACACCGCTCATGTGAGCTAATGCTTTCAATGATCATTATCGGCAACTGACAGAAATGATTGACTCTTAGTACATGGACTACATTGCTGGGAAATCACTTATGCACTGACAAAAGACTTTCCTATTCAAAGGTGAAAACTCTTCAGTGTCCTACTCTCTTCTATCAGCTTTCAAGTATCTATTCCATATGTTATATTTAAATTTTCTTTTCAAATCATTTTTTTCTTTTATATACAACTCATCTAAATTTAGTCTGCTTTTAAATTACAGTATTCCGATAGCTCCAAAAACTATGAGAATTTTCAGGGGATTTTTTTTAAGAGAACTTTTCAGTGTACATCAAAACATTAAAACAATGATGTTAAAAGCTCAGGGTAGGGGAGGTGAGAGTGGGGGGAAGCCAGTGCCAAATGCTCTCTCACATTAAAAAGACTGAGGGTCACAGTTGAACTCTTTCTGCTCAACAAGCTGAGGACAAGAAACCCATCTGCAGTTGCTTTGGCGATCCTTGTGCAGCTTCAGGTGGGACCATATTAATGCCTTCATTGTGCTTCTCTGAATGTTCTTTCCCCAGAACGTTCTCCCACATCGACTGTCACCAGGCGACTGTGATGGCTTTTCTCCTTTTGAATTCAAGCAGTTTTGTCAAATTACTTTCTATTTCAGGGAATGGAGTGATTCTGAATACTTTGACACAGTGCTCAAGGGAGTCTTAAGCCCACAAATATTTCCAATTTCCCTTTGGTATAAAGAGTATAAATAAATAATGAGACATGATTCTATTAATGTCCAGTTTCTTTATGTAAAATTCTGATTAGTTTACCAAGATTAACACACACACACACACGCACGCACACGCACACACACACGCACACACACTGTGGGGACTCCATTTTCTTAAATGCTTTCTTTGATGCAGTGATATGTATCATAAAAACGTTCCCGATTTCTTTCTATCCCCTATTACCATCTTATTTTCCAAGAGAAAATACTAGTAGGCATTTGGCTTTATTTCTTGAAATCACCTTAGGTTTGTGAGAGACAGTGATCTTTTGAAACAGGGATAGCTGCTGGTGGAAAATCTCTATTTCAGATCAAGCTCATGATGAAACCCTGCTGAGGTTTTCTGTTGTTGTTATTGTTTGTTTTTCTAGTTAAGGACTTATGACCACGCTTCTTTTGTGGGAAAGCATATAAATTAGATTTTTAGATATTTTAGATAAAACTAATACAGATGAATTTACATCCAGAATTATTTTCTTAGTTTTTAAGGTTACCACCTCCTTGGAAAACAATTCTGTTCTAATAAGACAGAACACAACTACACTTTAACCAGGAAAAACAATAAAGACAAAGTTCATTTCGACATGTAACACTACAAAAATATTTTTCTAATAAAAAAGCCCATAGGAAAGTATAGAAAATTACTATATTGAACTTATATTTAAAAGTCTGTTTCAAAACAGTGCACTAAAATGCTTTTGAAATTCCATTTTCATTCCAATAAATTTTTGTCTGCTCTGGATGAAACTAGGCTTACACTGCATAGAATCTCAAGTGAACTCAAATTTGATACCTTATTTTCTCAGTCACAAGAAGAAGCAACTGGGAAACCAGCTTTCACTTGGCCTTGTGTCAACAAAGATAGAATAAATTTCCTTTCCTTTGTTAACCATTAAATAACCCACTAGAATTTGGGCATGAAAAGCTGTTTACTACTTTCTCCAGCAAGATTTTAGGACATCTTGATGTACTACTTAAACTGATATGCTCTCTAGTTTCATCATGTGACTACAATAGATTGTCTTTTATTTAATGGACTCTGTAGTTGGGCCAAAACATTCTGCCCCAGAAGAATTCAGTGTTCCACAAAGCACAAAAATTATTCCTCAATAGGTCAAAAACATATAGTAAAACTTTGTAAAAGTAAATATATCAAGGAAGGCAGCTTGGGGGTGAGTATCTTCTTCAATAACTACAATTTTTTTTTTTTTTTTTTTTTAGGTTTTTGGAGGCAGGGTCTCGCTTTTGTGGTTCAGGCTGGCCCTGAGCTCAGCCTCAAACTCACATCACAATCCTCCTGCCTCTGCCTCCCGAGTGCTGGGATTACAGGCGTGAGCCACCACACCAGGCACTGTGGTATGTGGTACTGGTTGTTGCTGGGTGTGGGTCTCCACACCCAGTATTGTTATGTGGTTACCAGGGAATCGAACCCGGGTCCTTGCGCTTGCGAGACAGGCGCCAGAACCACTGAGCTAACTCCCCGGCCCCCAAATTTTTGAAAAGTTCCTGGGGATAAACTATGAGGCCCATGGATGTGTTTTCTAAATGTATTATCTCTGGGATGTGCTGCATCCCTTTTATTTATTTTTCTCTGGTGCCTGTAATGTCCTGAGAGTTGGGAACTGAGGCTTAGAAGCCACAGAGCAGTACCCTGAAGTCAGTTACACTAACCCCCTATTGCAAACATAAACTGAGCTTCTCATTGGGTCTAAGAGCTGTACCACCTGCAGAAAACACAATTTCATCTAACAAACATTTATTGAACACATACTTTATGTGTAAGGCCTTGTTTAAAAGGAGAAACATACCCATATGTAAATAGCAGAAAGGGATTCTAATGGAAAAATAATGTGCACTGAGAAGGAATTTCAACTGAGAGATAATAGTCAAAGGTTTCCTAACATCCAAAGTTAAAAGGGGGAGAGTTTATTCAGCTCACGGTTTGTAGAGATTTCAGCCCATCATTATCTGGCTTCAAGGCAGGGTGGCACAGTAGAGAGGAAACAGTTCATGGTGGGCAGAAGGTAGCAAAGCAAGCCAAGAGGGGAGACAAGCCTCTCTCCGTCCTTTGTATCGTATACAAACTATGGGGATTAGGGCAGTACCAAACCAATCAGTGGACTAAATTAGCGATAACCCACCCTTAATCCTAGCACCACACCATGAATCAGTAACATAATGTAGATCCAGCCCCCTTAAAAAAGCCCCACCTATGACTGCATGAGGCTTTGAGGTGACATGGAGACACAAGCCATAACAGTGACATTTGAGTCTTGAAAGCTGCCTTATTCTGCAACAGGTAGAAGCAGCTGCAGTCAGTAGGAAGCATCTTAGTTGGAGGCCTCACACAAAGAAAAAGAACTGATGGCAATGTGGGGACGAGAGTGTAGGGTCTGGAAAAAGAGATGTGTCTGCCCAGGGTTCAGATCTTGGTTAAGTCATACGAACAGTCTGGGCCTTATCCTAAGGAACCCAAGGAAACATTGTAGATTTCTGACTCTCCTGACCGGGTTAATTTTCTGAAAGGACTCTTTATGCTCCCAAGAGAAGAAAAAGATGAGAGTTATTCACATAGCAGTTTGCCTTTTCTCTTTCAAGTCTCTAGTCCCACAGCAGCTAAGAATGTTAGAGTGTGATCAATATCTGAGGCAGTCATTTAGGCAATGGCAAGACAAGGATAAAAGCATGCATTGTTTTTAAATGTGCATGTATCCCAAAACAAAGCTGCGGGAGAAGGGAGAAGATATTTGGGACTTTTTAAGCAAAATGGGCTCTTTGACCTAAACGCGTGCTTCCAAGTTAACAATTTTTCTAAGCTATCAGAGAGCATTTAGAAGAATCTGGCCTTTTGAAGGCTGCCAGGCTTGAAGCTGTGGGCAAGGTTCTTTCCTGAAGAGAATGGCTTTCTCCCAAGCCTGGAAAATGGAGGTCGGTAGCTCTCTCTCTCTCAACAAGGCTAGGACCAAATATAACAGCATATGCCTCTGTAACCTGCTTGCTAATCTAATTCCCATAAGAGAGAAAACTATATAAAGGTGATGACAATGTAGGAAGCTTTAAAGACAAAACAAAACCAACACACACACACACACACACACACACACACACACACACACACACACACACACTCCTGCATGGGAATTTCTCTCTATTCACCCCTCCTTGAATTAACTTGTTCAAAGCACAATGCATATAAACACTTGCTCAAACAGAGGCATTCAAGCTCTTGAAGCCGCAAAACTTTTTTCCCATACAATCGTCTGTTTGGAAAAGCAACAGATAAGAATCAACTGTTTTTCTATGTATTAGCCAGAAACAACTGAGAAATGAAGAGCTGCGCCACTTAAAGATTCTCACTGGTCCCCTGATGTGCTCAGAGGAAACAGTGGCAGGAGGACGAGAGCTCTTTATTCATAACTGCCTGATTTATGCAGAAAGACGGCCTCTGGCAGTGGACCTGCCAACTCTCATGCCAGGATGTGAACTTGGAAAACCCTTATTTCACAGATGAGAAAATTAACAAGAAACATGGGGACAACCTACTGGCTCCGTGAAAACAGTGCAGATGAACGGTGGGGGAGGGAAGTAGGATGGGAAGCCCTGGGAAGTCACCGTGTGTCTGCATGTTTACAATGCCCTTTTTCTTGGTCAGTTTCATACATGAGAGCTACATCCATCCACTGGAAAAGCAGAGAGAACAAAGATAAAAATCTCTGCCTCCATGAAGCATGGGACAAGGAAGACAGAAAAGAGACGTATAATTACTGTGAGAGTTGGTGGTAAATGTTAAGTAAAAGATAAATTAGGAGCCGGTGTGGTAGTGCATGCTTGTAATCCCAGAAACTCAGGAGACTGATGCAGGAGGGTCAGAAAACTGGGGCCAGTCTGACCAACCCTATTTAAAATAGAAAGTGAATGAAAAGGCTTGGGGATATGCCTCCATGGTAGAGCAGCTGAATGCCATTTTCAGATAAACCGTGGACAACCTTTTAGCAGAAGTATATCAAGATACAAGTCTGGTGCCTCATACAGATAGGGCTGGAAGAGCCATGAGAAGCAGGAGGCACAGCAAGGACAGCAACATCCCAGTCACGTGGCTGGTGAGTGGAGCCAGCAGAGCCAGGAGAAAAGTTTGGGAGGAAATAAGGATGAAGTGATATGAGGCCTCCTGGGTCTAGGAAGACCTGGGTTTGTACTTCGTGAGGGTGATAAATTTAAAATTTTAAGATGTAGGTCATGGTCTGACTTAGGGTTGGTTAGAAGCGCTTCTGGGTGGGCTTGTTGGCCCAAGGCTGTACCTGCCACACTCTCCAAGACTGAGTAAGGATAACTACAAGTTTGAGCCCAGCCTAGGTAATTTAGTGATTTAGTAAGATCTTATGTCAAAATCAAAAATTAAAAATGGTGGGTGGTGGTGGTGGTGGTGGTGGTGGTGGGGATTTAGCTTGGTGGTTCCGGTGCTTGTCTTGCAAGCACAAGGGCCTGGGTTCGATCCCTGGAAACCATATACAAAAAGACCGGGCATGGAGACTCATGCTCACTAGCAACCAGTACCACATACCACAATGCCGGGCATGGTGGCTCACGCCTGAAATCTCAGCACTCGGGAGGCAGAGGCAGGAGGATTGCTGAGATGTGAGTTTGAGGCTGAGCTCAAGGCCAGCCTGAACTATAAAGTGAGACCCTGTCTCAAAAAATTAAAAAAAATAAATAGACTATGGACTGAGGATTTAGCTCAGTGGAGTTCTGCCTGCCTCACAAATGCAAAGTCCTGAGTTCAATCCTAAGTGGGGGGCAGAGGTGGGCATAAACTATGGAAGGGAGCAGGGCACCAGCCCATCTGGTAAGACCAGTTAGAAAGACACTTGCTATAGTGATAATGTATAGCTGTAGTAAATAATGTATATACCTCTATACTTAACAAACTGTGCATATGTAGTTTGGAGGAGGTGGCCTCTAATACCCCATTCAGGTACACTCCATTAAAGATTCCTCTGAAATCCCAGTATGCATCCTTTACAGGAGGAAAAGAATCAGTCCTCTAAATAAAATCTATCAACTCGTTAAAAATGTTAACCTAAGGAATTTGCCTTAACTGCTACATTATCATTCTTAAAAACATAAGCTCTCATAAAAAAATGTGGTATTTTAAAAAAATCATCAAACTGTTCCTATCACAGTAACTGAGACAATATCAAGCTAAGGATTTAGAGAAATCACCTTTCCTGAATGCAGTCACACAAGCTGCCAGCTGGGTTCTAAAACTAAGGCTCCTAAGTAGGATTAAAGTTGGCTCCAAGGTTAACGTTTCTGTTTTTGCTAAGCTGTGGATACAGGAGAGCATTTCAAAGGAAGGTTGTTCTATTCCAGAGCTCCACAGCGATGCGGGCTGTTAACTATCATTATCCACAGAAAGCACTTCATTTTACTGTGGAAATAAGCAATAAATACTTCAAAACCTAAACAAACAATGCCACTGTTATCTATTGCAGTTCATATCAAATCAAATCAATTCATCTTCCTCTGGAAGAAGCAGTAGGCTAACATAACCTCTTTTCTCCTGATTAAATTGATATTTGACCCATTATTTTACCCCCCAAAACAATTTCATGTTCAGCCTAATGAAAAGATATAGGGAATAATTCTGTTTTCCCTTACCCCTAAAACATAAATTACATAGCTTCTCTGACAAGAGAAGAAAATTATTTAAATTCCATTCATAGATTAGGGTCTCCGTGGTACCTGACATTCCCCACCCTTACCCGCCATGTGAGGTGTGAGTGATGTGTTGTTTTCTCAGTGTCTCTGACCCTTTCTCTGGGAAAGAATTCCCATGAAGCACAAATCTTGATTTTTAGGATCTATATACCTAAATGCCCTATAAAAGGAAGATATCACCAAACAACCACATAATTATAAAATTCCCATTACTAAGCCCAGAAAAAGCACATAAATTTATTTTATAGGCATGTCTTACCTAACGAGAAGCCTCTGCCTTCAGTCTGGTGAAATGTACCATTCTGCCCACATACATTTACCACTGTGAAATCTGACCCTATGAGAAACACCTGCTTGTCTCAGGTAACTACCTCACACAAGGAAGAGGCATTGTTAACTCGAGAATTGGTTCCTTAGAGCTTCAAAACTTGGTCAGTTGAGAAATACTCCAATATCAACTAGCCAGGACCTGGACTGCTGCAATTTCTCTACGAATATTTTTTGCTAGCTGTGTACACTGAGGATACTTTCAGTGCTGTCTCGACACTCCAAGTCCTAAGAAGGAGTTATTGAACACCTTGGAAGAGGTCACTTGAAATTATCTACGCGTTTAATTTGTAACTCCAGATACTAAACTAGCACATAGTCGAACATGTTCTATTAATTTTTTCTACGTGAAATCTTAATTCACATCCTTATTAAACGTATAAAACAACATTCTGCTAAAAATAAGTTCTTGAAGACATACAAGTGCAACTTTCAATGTCAAATGCATGTTGGCTCATTTTTCAAACATTTCTAAGATCAACCACTATGACTTTCTATTTCCATAATTTTCTTAAAGACTATCTTAAAAACTAGGAGAAAAGTAATTAACATCCTATGCAATGAGCGAGACCCACATTTTTCAAGGATGACGTTTTGAAATTCTTAGCAGATTTTCCCCTGAATCCCCTTAAATTCAATTACAGTTCAAAGCAGTTCCTCTTAGAGCAGAGACATACAGAATGTGCCCAGCTCTGATCACCTCCATGGATTCCACGCACGCTTTAAAGGCCAAGGAAGCAGTATGTTCTGCCCGGCTACCGCCCAGAAAGCCTAATTACAATTCAGATACTGTATGCAATGAAAGCCCAAGCCGTGCGGGGGGGGGGGGGGCAAAATCCCTTGAAAATCAGAAAGAGGCAACCTGCTGCTTTGGAGCAGGAAGGCCTCTCCCAAAGGATGCCGGCCTCTCGGTCAGGCTTTAAGTCTTACCTGGTACGAGCAGTTCTCCTGATGTACCATCTCAGTGCATCCTAGGGCGCAGACCCCAAAGCAGGACTGCTCAGCGAGGCTGCGGAGGGGGAGCGCGGAGCATCCACGGGCAGGCGCACAGAGAACGCCCTAGTTAGGCAGGGGCTCCCCGCAGATTAAAATGGATGCTGTTTCGCTGAGCAACCTGCGCAGTGGCACTGCCTGTGCCGGAGAGCGGAGAGCGGAGAGCGAGAGCGAGCGCGCAGCGACCGAGCAGCTCGGCTCCTCGGAAACCAGTGAGGCAGGCTTGGAACTGGGCTGGGGGAGGGGGCGGGCTCATCACCCGCACAATCAGCCAATTATATTATAGGCACAAAGAAAAGGATCAGTCTGGGGCTGGTGTGACCTTCTGGTGCTTTATGAAGGCAGTTAACTGATGTGGAAACATTCTAGTCCTCATTAAAGAGAAAAAGGCCAGCGAGGGAGAGGGAAAGAGATAGACACAAATCAATGTTGCAGTTGCACATTTCTAACCTCGGGCATCCTTCCTACTCACTAACGGTGCTTATTTTTAAAAAAAGAGGCCTTAAAGATCATTTCAGAACTTTCAGCATGCTAAAGAGAAAGGATCCATTCTGAATCCATTCTGTTTTCAGATCTGGGGGTTTTGAAGTGTTTGTCAACTTTATAAAGGGATAGTCTTCACTCTTTAAAAAATATTTTTTGGAATCTGTTTTAGAACCTCCTCTTACTTTTGAATCTCAACTGCTTTTAAGTCAAACAGAAATATGATTGAGTAACTATTCCCATAATTTGTTAAGGGAGATCTTATTAAAACATTAAGTTCAAAATAATGTATTCATTTTCATGAAAACTAAATTTGTATTCAAATCTGCATTTTTTTATTAAGGCTTTTTATATACATGTTAATGCTCTCACTTTACTGTATAAATACCACCAGCACAGCAGATATAATCCTTGAAACAGACCAGCCTACCATAGAGACAAGAAAGGAAGCAACTCTAGAGTTGCAGGTGATAATGAAAGAAAATAAAGTTGCGTCATTTATGCTTCTGGGGAAAAAGGATCAATTTCTGAGTGGCTTCAAGGCCATTCTAGGAGATAATCCTCAAAGTCATAAATTAAATTCTTAAATTAAGCAGCAAAAAAAAAAAAATCCTGACAGAATAATATTTCCTTGTTTGTATTCCTTGGTTGTCAGAGGCAATTGGTTTTGTTGTTTCTTAACAAAATGTCCCTGAACACATAAATGGTACTCAGTAAGAATGTGATTCAATTCATGCCATCAAAATTTTGAAAATCGGTACAGATAACATTTTAATTATTTCAGTATCATCTCAAAAACTCTTCCTAGAATCAATAACCACAGTCTTCATTTTGCTACTCACAAAGAAAAACAACTACTTTTGCTTCAGAAATGAAACCAGCATGTTTGACAAGTTTTCACATTAAGTGCTCTTAAGGAAGGATGAGTTTGAGTTATGAATATTTAGTAGTGTAGTTTTAATTTCATAACAATGTTCTCTTCCTTGCAAAAAGAAAAACACCACTTTTATAAATATTATTAAGTTTCTGTTATTTGAAACTCAAACAAGAGAAAAACCCACTCCCTTCATTGAAGTCATTGATGGATTCATGTTCACATTCACATTTCAGACTTTCTGTTAGCGGAACAAAGGTGTCAAGTGCTGCTGTTTCTACAGACTCCCATGTCAGCACCAGGTTCAAGGCAAAAGCACTGCAGAGATGTTCCTTAGGCTCACAGCTCTTCTGAGCCTAGGAGAACGTTGGGCCAGGAGCAGGACTGGTTATGCTGTTCCTTGGCTGACTGCACAATGACAGCCTGATGAATGAAGCACAAGCCTGGGGTAGATAACCAGTTTGCTTAATGTAGGATGTAGGAAAGAAGATAGAAATGTTTCAAGGAAAGGAAACAACATACTTCCTCCCCAAGCTCCACCCTTCCCTACTGGAAAATCCACATGGTTCAGAGACTCCAGTAGATTGTCTTGCCATATAGACAATCACCAAATGAAAGTTCTGGAGTCCTAAATATCAGGAAGGAAAGGTGAGAAAAATGAAAAGTTCCTTTTGGCAACTAGTAGATAAGATGAAACGGGAATCTCATGTTTAGTAGAGAAGGCACAATGCCAGTCTCCAAGATGGAACAGTTCTAACTTCAAAGACTATTGGAACTTTACTTAAGTGACTACCTTGACAAGCTACTGTTTCATGTACTCTAATCTATAAATCTGAACACTCACAAACATGCTTCCAAGCTGTACACATTTTTTAAGGAAAACTATTTGCAGCTCTGTTTACTTAAAAAAAAAACTGAGGACTCTGGGATATATTATATAAGCTTCTAAAGATATTTATCATGTCTTGTTAAAAAAAAAAAAGTCTAAACATGATCCCACTCTTCACAGTTGGTGTTCCATAAATAGTGGATGTGACTCAGAAGTGGCTCTGGGGAGAACACATTTCTGACAATTGTGTCCCAAGTCCTGTCAAAAATTCTCCCAAGAGATATAAACAAGACAGAAAGAGGAACAGATCAAGCAGGTTTCTCTTTATGACTATAAAGAGAGACCTTTCCTTCATTGGCAGGGACTTTGTGTCATAATTTAAATTATGATTTGCCGGTACAAAAATTTTTAAACAAAGACCATCTGTCCCAAGAACATTTAGGCAAGAACAGTTTGCCCAACTACATTCATATTTATTTTTGACTAGAAAATATCAACGAACTTTTTAAGCACAGTCTACGTAACAGTGAGGTTCCTTTCAAGTGTTCATGGCATCCCTTCCCAGTGAAAGGACTGAGTTTCCTATTTAGATGGGGCCTCAAGAGATCATTTCATCCAACACTGATTTTCCTCCTGTGGAAACTAAGGCTTAAGAACACTGTGGCATATCCATCACCCACAAGAAAGTATCAAAGTAAGAAACAACAGGAAACAAGCATGATTTTCTGGGTTCATACCAAGTGAACAAAGGAATGAGCTCCATAAAATAATGCTGCTAATAGCTAGATAATTTCAGATAATTCCATGGAGATAATTCCAGCTCAAGCAGCTGAGGCAGGAGAATTGAGAGTTTAAGGTCAGCCTGGACAATATAATAAGACTAATATCAAACAAACAAAAAGTAAACAATGATGGTCTTGTCTGACTCCTCCATCAAAGTTCTTATAGTGAAACTTAACCTCCAGTGTGGTGGTAGTATGAGACAGGACTGCTGGGAAGGGATAAGTCCTGAAGGCAGAGCCCTCACAAATAGGATGCAGGTCCTCATAGAAGAGATGGAAGTGAGAGGACTGGCCTTTTCTATCGGTGTAGTGAGATAATGACATAAACCAGGAATCTTACTATGCAGTGGATCTACAGGTGTCTTCATCTGAGATTTCCCACTTCCAAAACTGTAAGCAATATATTTTGTGTTGTTTGTAAGTCATCCAGGCTATGGTATTTTGTTTTAACAGCGTAAATAGATTAAGACAAATGGTAAAGGAGGGCTCACCAGACTTGAAGAAATAACCTCCTGTGACTCAACCCAAAATCTGTCAAGTAGGAGTCAGATTGCAGTGTGCTTTTACCTAAATGTGAATTCAAGGTAAGTTTTAAAAGAGGAAAAATTAGAGTATTTTCTGAATGGTATATTGCTTCTGTTTCTGCCACTACACAGACTACTGTGTCTTTAAATCTAGAAAAGATTTTTTCAGTCATGACAATTAGCATGTTCTCAGCATAGTTTCAAAAGTGAATTATTGGGATCAGAAACTAACCTGGAAGGAAACTTTCTTGCATATGCTTCATGAGTTGATTCACATGGGCTGACATGTCAAAATTCATGTATTCATACTTAAGGTTTGAACATTTCATTCTATATAAAATTTACCTCTAAAGGTTAAAAAGAGCTAGTTAGTAAGCTCTAAACTCTCTCTCTTTTTTTTTAAGACAGGGTCTCGCTTTGTAGTTCAGGCTGGCCTAAACTCTTGTTAGTGAAATGGATGCCAAAGTATGCAGAGGGACACTGCCTGATATTCATGGTTCACTAGGCGAGACATCAGATCAAAGAGATGAACGGATGGATCACTAGAGGGAGAGGTCTATGGAAAGCTATAAAAATACAAGTTTAGTAAAACATCAATTACAGAACCTGGGTGATGTGTTAACTGGCATTTGGGGAAAATATTTCCATTTGAAAATATCTGCAGTGTTAGGACAAATGAAGTATTGGGGACAGAGGAGTTGAATAAGGAAGTCAGCATCATATGCAGTTATTTTTAAGCTTTTCTTCAGGAAATTGGGGAAACCAAATATATAGCTGTGTTTGTCTTTGTATGACAATGACAGAAAAGGCATTGTGAGGAATATCATGTGGCGACTGTTAGAGAAAACTAGGTTCTGAATGTGCAGCCAAAAACAGGAGTTATCACAATTGTGGCCACTAACACATATGGTGTCATCTATAACAACAAACCTTTGAAGATGCTTCACAGTTTATAAGATTTTCTCCAGCGTGTCCTTTGAGTCTTATAACCTAGTAGCTGAAACATATTCTTATGTGCCACATGAAGTAGTATTCCTGCTCTGAAGGAGTATGGGAGAGAAATAGGGCAGTACCCCAATGACTGTACAAAATGGTGAATGAATTAAAAGGCTTTAAAGGGATTTTGTGCATTTGCTCACCAGGATTTAAGAAGAGGAAGAGAACTCCTAGTCAGAGTGAGGCAGGGGACTACAATCCTGTAATGTTCATTTGACTCTTCACTTCTTTAATTTTTTCTTATCAGCCTAGCTTTATAAAATTCCCTTAAAACTTGGATCTTTGTTGGTTTATTCCATGCTATGTCCCCAGCATCTGAATTAGTACCTGACATATAATAGGCTCTCAAGAAATATTTTAAATGAATGAATAGATTAACATGATCTTCAGAGAGTCACCTCAATTTTCTATGCCCGATTTTCTTCATCTACAAACTGAAGATGTTTATTTCTTATTATAAGATGAAATAGGAATGATATCTGAAATAGCTCATAGGTATCCAGGGAAAAAAAGAAATGGATTTTTTTCCTCTCCTAGTCAAAAGCAACAACAGCCATCTGAGGAACAGAGAGAGGCCTGAGGGATAGAAGTAATTGTGGGGATGGAAAGGAAAAGGCACAGGGAGGTACTGCACGATGCTGGGAAGGTACTGAGAGAGTAACGAAGTGTGGGGTGAATTGGAGAAGAAGCTGAGGTCTCAAGACCACACACTGCTGTAAAACTGAGGCCATCAAAAGAAAGAGGGAAGCGAGGAGGAGGAACTGATTCAGAAGGGCTGAAGGGGAGTAAAGAGGCTTCTAACTGTTCACCATAAAGTTTTCAGTCTATGACGCAAAAGGAAATTGACGTAAGAGAAAATTCAGGGTGAAAGAACTTGGGAATCATTTGTATAGAGAAGGTATTTGGTTCTATAGAAATGGAAAAATGAAGGAAAACTGTAAAGAAAGAACTAAAGGGAAATAATTTCTCTAGGAGAGGAAAATACCATGCCTGCCTTCCCTGACATTCACCTCCAAACCCCCACACAGCAAAGGGGTATAAGGTTGCTATCCAGCTGATCTTAAGATAGGGAAAGTATCCTGGATTACTCAAGTAAGCCTAATGTAAAATTTTTTCCTAAGTTGCAAGAAAAACCAGACATAGAGTACTATGAAAGAGGCTAGTCTGATATCATTTGCTTTAAAGATGGAGGAAGAGATCACTAGCCAAGAGAGAAGATGGAGGAGACAAGGGAGTAGGTCTTCCTTGGGAAATACCCTGCAGTGATGTAGCCAGCCAGCACCTTAAACCTAGCTAGACTTATTTCAGACTTCTGATTTCCACACCTGTTTTACAATAATTTTGTGTTGAGTTAAGCCACTAAATTTGGAATGATTTGTCAGCACAGAAATAGAAAACTAATCCTTGGTTGAAAGTTCACATTTTGAGGGTGAGAAGGAAGATGCCAACTAGTACAGCAGGAAGTCAAGGAGAGAGAAGCTGCTGGTTGCTTCATATGCTACAGGGAAAGGGAAGAGGAAATCAACTAGAGGAGCTTTTTACTATGAGAAGTCACGAGTTACCCTTAGGAAGTGATTTGGGGCATGGTATGTGAGGGGAGGTAGCCAGATGATTGTGGCTAAGAAACTGTGGGTCCAAGGTAAAGAAATTTTCTGATGAACCAGATGATGAGGGTGGAAGTTGGACTATACAACAGAATCAGAGGGGTTGTTATGTGTCTGCGTTCAACAGGGAAGTGGCAGAGAAGCAGCCAGGCAGAGGGAGAAAGCGACGGTGGTGGTGGGAAGATATCCCAAAGGTCCCCTGGGGGTAGGACGCTGGCTGGAGTAGGACCAGAGAGGCTTTTCCAAGAGGTTTTGTAAGGGCCTTACTGTGATCCTCGGGGATGCTGTATCCAATTCTGCTACAGAAGAATGAGAAAAACACAGTAGGTGAAACTCTTGAGGTCTGTTAAGTATTCAATAATGAATATGCATTAGCTTATAAGATAGGAGGATATCATTAGATGTGTGAGACTTAGCTAATGAGTAAGCAAGTAGATATAGTTAGACTTCGTGAGATATCGATAAGTGATAGCCTAAATATAGTTTACACATGTGTGTGTATGTGTGTATGCTAAGCATACAAACAAATGTAAAAACTAAAGAAGCACCCAATATTCATGAGACACGAAGGCACACAAAACACCCATTATTCATTAAGGCCGTCTATGATGACTCCTACCTGGTCTCTCTGAGTCCTTTCCTTAATATATGCAAATTTGTTCTTCCGCTTCTCATCAAGTAAGCAGTGAGCTATGGAGGAAGCCAGTGGGACTTCCTGCTGTGTCTCTGGTAACACAAGTTGCGTCTCACTAGAGACATCCTGGAATTGGGAATTATT
Organism: Petromus typicus; assembly: GCA_004026965.1. NCBI lineage: Eukaryota > Metazoa > Chordata > Mammalia > Rodentia > Petromuridae > Petromus > Petromus typicus. Next base: position 98,150 of record PVIR01001225.1, on the reverse strand, counting down.
TCCTAAACTTCAACCCTGCTTCATATGTACCATCCACATGGAAAGTAGCTATAGCAGAGAGCCTACACATATAAATAGTTTCTAACCCAATAAGCAGGTTGTGTGTCCTTCCATACTCCTGTATCATACCCTAAGTATGTCAGCTTAGCACATCTCTTCCCCTTGCATGTTTTATGTAGATTTAATGAACTGTATGATTGGAACATGTTCACTTGGCCTGAATGCCTCATAGGCGGCTATGCATACAGTTTTTTTTCTACATTAAAATGTGGGGCAGAAGCTTCAGAGAAGGATATTTGATGTCATTATATTTCAGTACTTCTTCCAGAAAAGATTAGGCCCAGAAATGAGTATTAAAAGGTGCAAGTGAAACAAGCTATACTTTTTTTTTTTGAGACAGGGTCTCACTTTGTAGTTCAGGCTGGCCCAGAACTCACTACGCAGCACTAGCCAGCCTCTAACTCACAGGAGTCCTCCTGCCTCTGCCTCCCTAGTGCTGTGTTTACAGGCATGAGTCAGCACGCCTGGCACTGCGGTATGTGGTTACCGGGAATTGAACTCGAGAACTTGAGCTTGCCAGGCACAGGTTGGAAACACTGAGCCAAATCCTTGGCCCACAAGTTATACTTATTATTAATATAACTAACGTATAACTAAGAAACAAATCTTATAAACTCCATAAATTAATTCACCCAGAAGGTGAATATTCTAAGGTAAGAATATTCTTACCTTAGTTACACATGTATTTATTATTTCGGGTTATATTAAAAATAATTTCATGAGAAAATTATTTCTATGAATCAATGATTATTACTTTTTCTTCTTTCATGTATTAGAGTGTTTTAAAATTAAAACCTATATACAAAATGATAAAAGAAATTTTTATCAGGATCACATTATTCTGAGTTTAAATGTTTATTTTCCTATTGGATCCTTCCATGAGAACATGAGGCTGTTTGTGCTGCACACGAATATATGATAATTGAATTTAAAAAATCTTGTTAAACATTCTTTTTTATTTTATTGTGAAACAGGTACATTTTATACACATATTATGATTACATTTAACATTGACAATTTGTATCAGTTTATGACATGACTTGATTCTCATTTTTCCCATTTCCCCACCCACCCTACAATCTTGCACCCACTATATACGTAAGTTCTGTTTCTTCTTTTATTACCAATACAATTTTTCTTTCCCCTTGTTACCCCTATTCCATTTCCCTTTGAATCATTTCTATTTTACAATATCTAACATACTATAGATGTCAGTTATAGTCTTATTCCAACTGTAATTTCACATGTATTTCTGTCCTTTATTTATTTATTTTTTGGTTGTGTCATGCTAAAAGAATTCTGTTTCTCACAGAAAAGGTACCATAAATGCTAATAGTTCTTTTTATTGGATGATGCTGCGATCTCTGGACACTCTTCATTTAACAGATCTATCTTCCACCAATAGTCATTGCTCACATTTCTTATTATAAACAAGAGAAGAAAAGAAGGTCCCCACCTTTATAATATAATCTTAATCTATCCCAGACTTTCTCACTTGGTATCCTGGGGATTCGCTTCTGATTGGACAGCCAACTTTCAAGCTTGATGACAGCATGTGCTGAACAGAGGTGTTTCACCCAAATCTGGCCCTGGATTCACCTGGGACCCTTGAGCAACTCAGGGAATTTTTCTTACCTGGACATGCACAGGCATGGATTTTTATGAAAGACCAAAACAGAGCTATTGTTTTTACAGTCAGTGGCGCACTAGTAAGTTCAACCCGGCTACTTTAGCTGCCAAGATAAATTAAATATGCGTATGTTAAAAAAAAAAAAAAGAAGGGAAAAATGATGTAACTTTTAACTATAAAGAAAAAACTTTTATAATTTGGATAAAACATTATAATTATATTCTTCTTACCAAAGCTTTATAGGACAACTTTTCTCCCAAGTCCAATAGACAGAAGTATTTTAACTTATTTTTATATTTCAGAACTCTTTATTTTTCAACTTTTTTGGGGTGGTTCAAGATGAGGTATTTAGCAGCTCATTTTAATATGTGCAAATTAGCCCCTAAAAATACCTCCTGCCACCTTGGGTTTCTACAGAAACAGTTTGAAATCTACTGTGTTAGGCAACAGTACAGCAGCAGCCTCACTCTCCCTACAGAATAATGAGACAGGTTATATTTCCATGGAAGCTACCAAACTATGCGCTTATTTTGCACAGCTCCATGCCTTTCCACATTGTATTTTCTGCCCAATGAGACTGATGCTGTAGAAAATTAGCCTCTAATGCATACGTGAATATGGCTGAAATCTCCATAGTTTTATCCCAAGTTTATGCCCATGTTTAAGGACTGTATTTTTTACTCTTCATTTCCCAGTCATAGGAGTAAGAGAAAGCAGTGGCAAAAAGGGAAAAACAATATAAATTTAAAATCTAATGTAAGAGTTTACAAATGAAGTTAAGGTGTTTTTCCAAGAATGTCAAGCCCAGAGTAGCTCTGTGTGTGTGTTTGTGTGTGTGTGTGTGTGTGTGTGTGTGTGTGTGTGTGTGTGTGTCTGTAGTGAGAAGCAAAGGCATGCTTACCCTTTTTCCCTCTGTCTCTTTAAATAGCCTCAACAATACTGTCTATCACTTCAAGTATACTTAGATAAAGCAGTACAAGAAATCTTTAACAATATAAAAGGTAATTTACTTCTCTAAGGTGGTGCTTGGTTAAAACCAAACTAATAGAGATTGACCAAGTTAATAGGGAAAAGGACTGGCCTTCATATTGAAGAAAGGTGACCTCTAGTGGACAGTTGGGTTTTTTCAACCAGTTTAAATTAGGAATAGGCTAAAACAAAATGTTAAAGGTCTGATCCATTTTAAAATTGCATCTTAATGGTTGGTATTTTAAATAACAATTGTGATATGCATACATAAGTTTTCACTTGCATCAGTAAAGAAGTATAAAGGTTATATTAATGATCACTTATAAAATTTTATATTATAAAAATAGTTGATTTTTTAAAAGATTTATTTCACAAGGTAAAGTAAAATAATAATGAAAAGAGAAACAATTTATATAGCACATTTTTTGAGAAAACTATTTGATTTTTCTAGGGCAGTGTTAGAATACAATATAATATTTTATGGATGAGGACATAATAATTTATCATTAAACTCTTAAAGTCTCTAAGAAACCACAAAAACTTACAAATTATCATTAATCATACAGAACTAGTGGTTAAATGCTATTAGTTATAATTGGATTTAGTACCTAAGAATTTCCTTAGGGATAATACATTCTCTAATCAGCTTTTCTAGGACAAGTTAAGCAGCAATGTGGACTAATTTTTATAATCATTCTTATTCTTACCTCATTAAAAGAGATGTTCGAATGTTTCTTGTTGAAAAAGAAAACATTCTAGTCTAAAAAGCTTTCTGTTTAGCAGTGCAATAACAATGCCAGAAAAACCTTTAATGATCTGATTAACTTGCATTACCTTAGAGCTATTGAATTAAAGTTTCTCTTAAAAGAAAAGTCATTCAAAACATAAAGGTACTGGTTAGAAATGAATGCTAGGGCCAGATATACATAGAAAAAATCTCTGAGGATTAGATATTTCCTAGGGAAGCCTTAATACTAGTAATATAATACCTATCATAAGATATTATAAGCGTCAACTCAGTAAAATAAATTAAAATTTAAAAATAGAAAATGACTACCTCAGACCTCCAGTTTACCCACGACAAGTCTAGAGGTCAATGAGATAGAGGAAATCAGAAGCCATATATCTGAATTTTCTGAAATGATAGAAGCAAAGAAAATAAATAAGATGCATGAGGCTACAGAAAAAATCATATCAGAAATAACTCCCCAGGTGAAAAAAAATGATGACAACCAAAACGAAGGACTCACTCAGTGAACATAGAGTAGAAACAGATTTTTAAAATAGAGGATCTTAGGAGAACAATGGAAATTATTTTCCAACACAAGAAAGAAATGCAATCCATCAAACAAATTCAAACAGATATCCAAGAGATTAAAATCTCCAGTGAAAGTATATGTGATCACCTGAACCAAGGTGAATACAGAACATGAGATCTAGAGGACAGGATTGCAGTTAGTGAGAAAGATTTCTTAAATGTAGTAGGGGGATATGAAAAATCAATACAAGAGCTGCAAGATGATGGAAAGAATCTGTAAGATTCACCGAGGTCAGTGAGAAAGCAGGGGACGATGCAAATGCCATAGAAAACCTGTTCACAGAAGTAATGACAGAAAACTTTGTAACATGAGAATAGAATTTGACACAGAAATAATTGAATCATACATAACTTCAACTATCCATGGTCAAAATAAATCTACACCAAGATATATAATAAAAGATTCCAGAAAGTCAGCACAAGGTTAACATATTAACAGCTGTTAGAGAAATGAAATAAATCACCTACAAAGGAAAGTCCATCAGAATCACAACATGTTTCTTTCTTTTTTTTCAGCAGATTTCTTAACACAAATCCTTAAAGCAAGGAAAGCTTGGAATAATTTGTTTCAAGTCATAAAAGAAAACAACATCCAACTCATATTGACATACCCTGCAAAATTATCTCTTTCAAAATCAATAGAGAAGTAATACACTTCTATGACAAAAAAACAATTAAAGAAATTCATGATCACCAAACCAGCTCTACAAGGATATTTTGAAAGAGGTAACAAAGACTACAATTCCAAGAACACCAACAGAAAAAAAGTCATAAAGGAAAGAACACCAATAGAACACCAATAGAAAGAAGCAAGGCAAGGAGTTAAACAGAAGGGAAAGACGGAACACACAACAGGAAAACAATATGACAAGGATGAGCTCATACGTATCAGTTATAATCATCAATGTACATAGCTTCAATTCATCATCAAAAGAAACGAAATGGGGCCCAGGATTTGGCCCAGTGGTTCTGGCACCTGCCTTGCAAGTTAAAGAGCCCAGGTTTGATCCCTGTTAATCACATACAACTATACCAGGCGTCGTGACTCATGCCCACCAGCAATCAGTACTTCATACCACAGTGCCAAGTATGGTGGCTCATGCCTGTAATCCTAGCACTCAGGAGGATTGTTGTGAGTTTGAGGCTTGCCTGGGTGACATAGTGAGCTCAGGGCCAGTCTGAACCACAAAGTGAGACCCTGTCACAAAAAAAAAAGGAAACTGAATGGATCAAGAAACACGATCCAACAATTTTCTACATACAGGAAGGACATTTAACTTAAAAAAAATAAATTCATAGACCAAAAGTCAAAGGAATTAAGGTGACAAGACTCTGGGAAAAAGTCGGGGTAGCTAATCTATGTCCAGACAAAATAAACTTCACGCCAAAACTGATCAAGAGAGTCCAAAAAAGTTCTCTATATATGTGTAAAGAGAAAACTCCAAGAAGAAGAGATAACAGATAAAAAAAATAAAAACAAACATGAAAAATCAAATAACTAATACAATTGTAATGAGTGACCTCTATACCTTACTGTCACAAACATACTGATCAATTAGACAAAATCTCAACAGAGAAATAACAGAACTGAAGCAAACCTGTGAACAAATGGACTCAGTAGATGTCTACAGAGTGTTCTACCTCCCAGTATCAGGATACACATTCTGCTCAGCTGTGCATTGGAAGTTCTCCAAAATAGACAGCTCACAGAACATACTTAAGTATATGAAAATGAATAAAAATTATTCCATGTATATTATTAGACCACAGAGCAAAGAAATTGAAAATCAATGGCAAAAGAAACTGCAAAACCTCCGTAAACACAAAGAAATTAAATAACACACTGCTGAACAATCAATGTGTCATGGATGAAACTAAAGAAAAATTAAATAGTTAATATAATTAAGTGATTATACTGATAGAACATACCAGAACTTATGGGATGTAATGAAAGCAATCTTACAAGGATAATTAATAATGGTGAACTCTCACAGTAGGAAAAGAGAATCAGCTAAAATAACCTAATGCTAAACTTCAAACTTCTAGAAAAAGGATGGGTCAATCCTAAAATTTGTCTGAGGGAGGAAATTACAAAACCAGAGTAGAAATTAAAGCAGTTGAGGCTAAGAAAACAATATAAAGCATCATCAATGAATCAAAGATTTGTTTCTTTGAAAGATTAAAAAACTGATCAACCCTCATCTAAACTTATCAAAAAAAGGAAAGAAAAGGCTCAAAATCCATGCAATTAGAAATGAAAGGGTGAAATCACAATGGATCCTGAAGATATCCAGAAGATCTTCAATACTTACTTTATGAACTGTTATTCAAATTCTAGGTTTTTTGTTTGTTTGTTTGTTTGTTTTTTGTAATCTCCACATTGTAGAATGGTTCTTTAAAAAAAAGTACTGAGGATTGACCTTATGACTCTGTGCTTGTAAGGCAGATGGCAGCACCACCAAGCAATATCCTCGATCAAGAATTGTTACTTTTAAGATAGAAAATACAGGGAAAAAATGGACAAATTTCTACATACATATGAACTATCAAAGCTGCATCAAGAAGACATAAAAATGCTAAATAACTTGGTATCAGTCAATGAAATTGAAGATGTAGTTAAAAACCTCCCCCCAAAAAAATCCCTCAGGTTCTGATGGATTCACTGCTGGATTTTATGATAAATTTAAAGAAGATCTAATGCTACTACTCTTCAGACTCTTTAATGAATTTGAAAGGGGGAAATACAAAAGTAATTCCTGAAAGTATTACCCTGATACCAAAACCAGAGAAGGACTCAGCCAAAAAAGAAGACTGAAGGCCAATTTCCTTAATAAACATAGACTAAAAAACCCTCAATAAGATACTGGCAAACAGAATGCAACAAATTATCGGGAAGATTATACACCACAACCAAGTAAGATTTATCTCAGGGATTCAGGGATGGTTAAACAATCAATAAATGTAATATATATTACCAACAGAGCCAAGAACAAAAATCATATGATCATCTCAGTACACACAAAAAAAGATTTGACAAAATCCAACACTTATTCTTGATAAAAAAAATCCAACAGAAAATGGGAAAAGATGGTCTTTATCTCAATCTAATAAAAGCAATCTATGACAAACCACCAGCCAATATGATACTAAATAGTCAAAACCAAAAAGCTTTCACTATAAAATCAGGAACAAGACAAGGATATCCACTATCACCACTGCTGTTCAATGTAGTTCTGGAATCTTTAACTGGAGCAGTTAGACAAGAGAATGAAATCAAAGAAATGAATATAGGAAAGGAAGAAAAAATATCACATTAGCAGATGATATGATACTGTACATGAAAGACTCCCAAAAATCCATTAAAAGACTTCTTGATTTAATAACCAAATTGAGTCACGTAGCTGGTTACAAAGTCAACATACAAGAATCAATAGCATTCTTGCACACAAACTACAAAGTTACTCAGAAAAAATTTAAGAAACTACGTCTTTCATGATAACACTGAAAAAAACGAAATACTAAGGAATCAATTTAGCCAAGGAAGTATAAAATCTTTATATCCAAAACTACAATACTCTGAATAAAGGAGATTAAAGAGGATAATAGAAAGTGAAAAGATGTTCCTTACTCACAGGTAGCAAGAACCAACATAATAAAACTGACCGTACTCCCAAAATTGTTACACAGATTTAATGTAATCTCAATCAATATTCTAACAGCATACCTCACAGAACTATAGGAACATTCCTAAAATTCATTTAGAACCAGAAGGGACCCAGAACAGCAAAAATAATTCTGAGCAGGGCCGGGGATTTAGCTCAGTGGATCCGGTGCCTGTCTTGTGAGCACAAGGACCCAGGTTCGAGCCCGGGTAACCACATACAGTACTGGGCGTGGAGACTCACCCCAGCAGCAACCAGTACCACATACCACAGTGCCGAGCATGGTTGCTCACGCCTGTAATCCCAGCACTCAGGAGGCAGAGGCAGGAGGATTGCTGTGATGTGAGTTGGAGGCTGAGCTCAGGGCCAGCCTGAACTACAAAGTGAAACCCTGTCTCAAAAAACCTAAAAAAAAAAAAAAAAAAAAAAATTCTGAGCAACAAAGGCAAGCACAGAGCATCACAATCTCTGACTTGAAATTATGCTACAGAGCTCCTGTGACAAAAACACAGACCTGAGGATCACTGGAACAGATTAGAATATGCAGAAGCAACTCCAAAACCACTCAACCACCTTATCTTTGGCACAGGGGCCAAATATCTTCACTGGAAGAGAGATAGCCTTTTAGTAAGTGATATTGGGAAACATGTCAAATTCTAAAACTAAACCCTTTACTTACCATGCACTAAACTAAAATCAAAATAGATCAAAGATATAAATATCAAAACAGACACACTAACTCTATTAGAAGAGAGAATAGGTAGAACTCTTGAGGATATAGTTATAGGCAAAGACTTTATGAACAAAACTCTAATTACATGGGAAATAATACCAAAAAGTAAAGAACTGCGATCTCATCTTACTAAAGAGCTTTTGCACCGCAAAAGAAATCACAAGTAGAGCAGAGACAACCAACAGAGTGGGAAAGTTTTTGCCAGCTATCCCTCAGACAAAGGACTGAGAATACATAAAGAAGGGAAATCTAGAAATGCAAAGAACTGAAAAAATCAAATCCTCCAAATATACAAAAATGGGCACCTGAGATGAATATACGCTTCTCAGATGAAGAAGTACAAATGGCAAATATATTTAAAAAGCTCAATATCATTGGAGAGATGCAAATTTAAAAAACACTGAAATTCCATCTCACTCCAGAAAGAATGAGTGTTATCAAGAAACCAACCAATAACAAAGGCTGATGAAGCCCTGGGGGGGAAAAGGAACTCTTTTCCACTATTGGTGAGAATACAAACTGGTGAAGCCACTATGGAAATTCATGTGGAGACTTCTCACAAAACTATGACTAGAGGTTTCATTTGACCCAGCTATCCCCCTTCTCAAAAGAATTAAAAGCATTATACAATAATAATATATACACACTCATGTTCATACAGTTTGTAATAGTTAAATCTTGAAAACAATCTAAATGCCAATCAACTGATGAATGGGCAGAGATGTGGTTTTTTATATACAATGGAGTATGACCCACCACAAAGAAGCGTAAACTTAAGATATAGCTAAATGGATGCACCTACAGACTATACTCTCCAGGGAAATAAGTCAAGCACACATGTATAAATAAACTGAAAGTGTAAGAAAGGACCCAAATGTATAATAGATAAAGTGAAATTAGAAGAGAAAGTTCAAATGGTAAAGAGAGTTAGGGAAGGGGAAAGGAGGAAAGCGAGAAAGGAAAAAAGAAAGAAAAAGAGAAAAAGAAAGAAAAACAAAGCTTTTATAAATGAGGGGAAGAAGGATTGTGGAAGGGACCAGAAAATAATGGGAAAAAGTAAGAATTAAGATACATCATGCATAGGTACAAATTCCATATGATGAATGCAATCATTATGTATATGTAAGTTATATCAAAAAACTAAATTAAAAGAAAAAAAATTAGCAGTTCTCTTGAGACCTAGTACTCTGTACATACACCAATTTTTCTCCTTCCTCTATCCTCACTGAGATAATAATAAAAAAACCATATGGCTGGTTTGTTATCACTCTTGACATTCAATCACATTAAAAAAATACTTGAAAAGTGAACGCGATCCATTCTGTCCAACACCTACACTTTCCTTCTTCCTCTTACTGTCCCTGACACTCTGTGTTGCTGTATGAAATAGTGCCCAGCTGCAAAGGCACGTGTCTGCTTCGCATATGTCAGTGGAAACTTTACTAATGTTCTGGGTCAGCTACTATTGCTTAATTTTTGAGGTTCTAAAAATAAAATTTACTGGGGCCAAGGATTTAGCTCAGTGGTTCTGGCACCTGTCTTGCAAGTGCAATGACCCGGGTTCGATCCCCAGTAACCACATAACAATACTGGGTGTGGAGACTCACAGCAGCAACCAGTACCACATACCACAGTGCCGAGCGTGGTGGTTCTCGCCTGTCATCCCAGCACTCGGGAGGCAGAGGCAGGAGGATTGCTGTGATGTGAGTTGGAGGCTGAGCTCAGGGCCAGCCTGAACTACAAAGCGAGATCCTGTCTCAAACAACCTTTAAAAAAATATATTTTTCAAAAGACAGAAATGATCTCTTTAGCAGAGCTGTTACCAAAATAAAGCAATCAGACTTTGGGCCCAAATTTTAGATGGCACACATTTACACAATATTGTTTTGAAAGATATTTAGCTTTGCCTTCTCACCTGGGTACTCAATTTGATAATTTGGATGATTTCGTGCTCTTTGATTTAGTTTCCAAAGTCTTAAAAAGAATTAAGGGCTTCTAGTCTTATGCTTTGAGAATTAACAATACTTGTAAAGACATAATCAGATGGTATGACCTCTAGGTTTACAGATCCATGGTGGTTTCCCACCGCATTCTGGATGAAGTCCTCCATCCCCAGCACTGCGACCAATCAACCTTCCAGGCTTCTTCCTATTTCTTAAAATCTCGTTCACTGAGCACTAAGCCACTGGCAGCCTTTGAGTTTTCTGGAAAAGTCAAACTCACTCCTGCTCAGGCATTCACATCACTGTTTCTCCACCTAGCCACACATCCCTCTCTCCAGAGCCACCAGTCTTAAGGCTGGAGACCCTCCCTTGGCCCCCAACTGGAAACAAACAAATAAGAGCTTGCACAGTGCCAGGCATACAGTGGACAACCAGCAGATATTTGAATGAATGAAAGAATGAGCAAATGGAATTCTGAAAAATCCCCTACACTTAAGGGCCTTGGGTTTCAGGGAAGGAAGGTGCCCATGACCAGCTGATACTCAGTAAATCACTCTGGCTAAACTGGTCAAATGGCTACTTGCTTGTCTTAAAACAGTTAAAACACCTAGGTGCCAAGCGGCTGACTGCCAGCCCGGGAGCTAAGCTGGCAAGGGCTTCTGGGCACGTTTCCCTTTTCGCAGTGAGCTGTGCTTTGGCAGGCTCAGAGGGGCCCCCTAACTTTGTAGATTTATCACGGGAGCAGGGCTGACTGTGCCAACTGGGCCTGAGGGCAAAATAAAAGCTCTCCAGGTACAGCTCACACTTGCCAAACTGCAGTAACTAGATGACTGTACCCAATTCAATGTAAAATTAGTAAGAAGAAAAAATAGAGCCTAGTGTTTTTTTTCTCTTTTCTCAGTTTAACAGTTTAGGTGATAAACTTTTAGCTCTAGGGGAGGGGCTTGCAAAATAAGGTCAACTATTGTACCCTTCAAAAAAGCTTGTTGATAAGTGCACAAGGTCAAAATTCTTGTATTTAAGGAATGACACAATGTCCCAACTATTTTTCTAATCAAAAGACCAGGATGCCGAAATGACAAGTAGGAGGACAAACTGGGTTTGTAAAAGACTATTAGTTTGAAATTTGCTGGCCCACCACAGAGGCGTCAGCTGGAGAAGGTAAAGGAAAGAAAACAAAATTATTTGCTTCCTTAGAAGTAAACAAGAACACAGAAGTGACCATTAAATGAGAAATAGTGGAAAATTTGGGCTATGGTTTTTCACAACGAATGCCTGAAAAAGAAACTGGACGTGGCTTGAGTGTCTAATCCAGCCACTCACTCTGTCTAGGAAATATTTACTGTGCTTCATGTCACACCATCGTCTCTGACTAATTTTCACATAAAGAACGACTCAAGTTGCAGTCCTGCAGGCATTTGCATGCCCTCACCTGGGGATAAATTAATCCTGGCTCCAGGTCAACAGTGCAGAGTGAACCAGTTTGGCAGGGAAGAGGGTGGGTGGGAAGCCCTATAGACTCTTCATTTAGCATTAGTCACCTTAATCTGAGTCTGATGGCTACACCTTTGTCGGGACTTAGTTGTTCCCAGATGGTGAGTGGAGAAAGGTCTCTGTGTCATTTGGCCACTGTGTGGTCTGGAACACAGGCCGGCTGAGCCCTAACCATGTTATCACCTCCCCGACCCCCAAAGTTCATCATGTATGGATGTCTCCTGTGGAAAACAAGAGTGCTCTTGTACCCAGGTGAGAAATGCTCTTCAGGGAAGATTCAATCCTCTGTTTGGCATGAATGATAATTCAGTCATGTTTTGCCTGAAGCCAAGAATAACAAGATTTTCAACTTATTAATACATGGGGTTAATGACAATAACTGATGAATCCTTGTGAAACATGATGTTCTTCATGCTGAAAAAACTATGATTAGAAGTTGGGAATTCATAGGATTTAGATGCTCTTGATTATTTTCTTACTTATAAATGACATGGTTAGGGTGTTTTTCATTATTTTCAAAATATCATTTGTCACAGAAATGTTAACACATGGACAAAATGATAAATCAAATTACCTGATTGCCCCATGGTCATGTTTTATCAGTTGTTCGTTTTTTAGAGGTTACGATGGGCAGTGCTGGCTATATACTTTAGAGTGCCTGTAACAAACTACGAGTGGGAAGCCCCTTATTCAAAAATTGTTAAGAATTTTAGGATGGGGGGATAGCTGAAAAATAGGGCATGTACTTAGTAAAGTCTTGGGTTTGAATTCCAAGATCTTAAAGAGAGAAAAAAAGAATTTCAAAATGTTAATAGCAAAGCATTAAAAAGCCTACAAAGGTTACTTGTAGCCTGTTCCAAGTGCCAAGGCAGAGGAGGAGCCGGGAACCAAACCTAAGATCATTTAGTTTGAGAATTAGATGATCTCTGAAGAGGAAAAAGCACCCTTGATTTTTGGTCTGCAAATACTAATGGGAAGAAGTAATTTCCCTCAGGGGAAATGAAATTTAGGAGGGAAGTGAGGGCAGAGAGGAGGAAACTGACCAATCTAAACAAAAAATATATGCTAGCTGCTAGGTTACACGCTGGCCCCACATCTTCTTTCTGGCCCTGAGATTCATCTTGGGATGAATTCTAGGCTACAGAAGCAGAAGTTTAAGGTCAATGATGAGGTCATTAGTAGAGTATGTGCTAGCATTCGAGAGGCCCTGGGTTCCATCTCCAATACCACATTTTAAAAAAAGAAGCAAAATAAATTTAAAAGACCCCTGAATTCAACAGTTTTAAGTTTAGAAAGAACAGCTTATGGGATATAGATACGATAGGATATACACAGTTTTCTTTTTCTTTCTTTCTTTTTTTTTTTTTCCTACAGAATGTCCACCCAGAATCTGGTCAGAAAGCTGGAGTTAGTCAACAGCAGAATTCTCTAGGTGGTTGAGTGTGTGACATGGGCAGTAAAACAGTACAATGTTGTGCCAACCTATGTGATTCTCTGCCTGGGAAATACTGACAAACTTGTGGACATGGGAAGAAATAACTCAGAGGATCTGATTCTTTGAGCCATTTGCCTGAGGATCAGAACAGCCTCTCAGGCCTGGTCTTACATGAGGGGCCCAAAAGAGGAAATAATGTAGGGAGGAGGCTTTGAGGTTCCCCGGGAATTATCAGTGGCCACCTGACCCCTACCCAAGTCACTTGACTACAGGACAAATAGCGGGAGTCAGATTCTAGATAATTGCTTGTATTGTCTCAGAACTTCATCACGAGGATAAATTATTACTGTCTATATTTTCTAGTGTCTGAAATTGCCATAGAAAAGCAAAGATTTTATGCCAACAACCTTTTCCTTAGAAAGCCTAAGAGGTGGGGAAATATTTTCTCAATCTGAGCCACGATGGGCCAGAACATGCAAGTGACAGACAAAGAACAATGCAAATTATCTTTAGTGATGGTGTTTTCTGTTTTTTCCTTTCTGATTAGTCTTATTTATTTCAAAAGAGATGTAAATATGGGATAAGGGAGATGGAGTCTTTTTAAAATATGCCCATCAACTTTTTGATATCTTTCTCTTAAAGTGGTGAGTCTAATTCCCTTCCGTTTGCGTGTGGACTGGATTTTGTGGCTGTATTCTATAGAACAAAAACCAAAGTAGAAGTGATACACTAGGCACTCTGGAGGCTAGGTCAAATAAGACACGGGAGACTTCATTCTCTTCTTTCTGTCTGGCCCTAGAGGGAAGTTAGGCTCTATAGCAAAAGAATATATAGACAACTTATAAAGAGGGTCACTCATGAGGAACAAAGGCTTTTAGCTGCCAGCCACATAAGTGTGCCACCTTAGAAGAGGACCTCTAGCTCCAGTCAAGCCTTCAGATGACTGAGCTCGAGGAAACATTCTGCCTGTAGCCTCACAAGAGGCCTTAAACCAGAAAACCCGCAGCTCTGGGATTCTTGATCATTAGAAGTTGAAGCTAAGTAAGTTTGTGGTATGAAATGGAAATAAACTATTAAAAGGCAATAAATAACAAAGACAGAGGGTAAGAATCACACTGATAAGCGTTTCTCATTTTAAGAGAAAGAAGATGGAGAACATAATTTTGTAGATGAATGAAAATCACAGGTTGTCAGAAAGGAGCAGGCCCTGTGATGTGTCTGTAGCCCAGGTCAGTGTTTGGTTTTGAATCTGAAATGCCCCCCAAGGTCTCACGCGTCTCCAAGGTGACTGGATCCTCCTGGGGCTCAATATTCACTGGTGAATTGTTCCATTGATGGAGTCATAACTGACCTGCTGTTAGGAGATGGGGCCTGGTTGGAGGACTGTGTCATAGTGAGTATATTTCTCCCAGCTCATCCCCTCTCTTCCCTTCTCTCTGCTTGCTGGCTGCTGTGATGTGAGTAGCTTTCCTCTGTGGCAGGTACTTCCACCATAATGTTTCTGTATCTGAGCCCACCAATCATGGAACGGAAGCTGAAAACTCCTGCTTCTTTAAGTTGTAGGTATTGAGTATTGTGTCTCAGCAATTAGGAAAATAACTACGAAACAGGGCCTCCTTGTTGATCATCACTCTACAGACTTGGACAGGCCACTCAGGTCTTCAAAGTCTCTCTACCTGCTCAAGAGGCTAGGAAAGAAAAACCCTCAGCCCTCCTCCTGGCACTGATGGCAAGGGACAGGGCTGGTGACAGCGGTTTCCTGACTGCTGCTACACAAAGGCCCTGCTGGCAGGTCCTGTGGACTCCCAGATGGTGCTTTGCCATGGCTTCCTGGGGAAGATGCAATTAAGAATCCTCTGAGGTGATGAGGAAATTCTCTGAGGGGTGTGGAAGAGATGGCAACATGTCAGGAGGTACATAAGTGATCCAAGGCCTGCACACTCTTTTCTATTTTGAGTTCAGAGTACTAATGTCTCAATGTTAAAGTATAGTGAATGGCTGGTTACAGCTTGTCAGAGACTTTTGGTCCTGAAAACTTTAGTGCTGGACACAGCTTTCAGACTGGAAGGTATGTGACAAGAGCACTGTGGGTGGTGAGTGACTTCATTCATCATCATCTGAGGAAAACTGAATTTCCCCACCACTGCCGCTTACTCCTTTGTGCCCACACTTGTTCTGCTGGGGTATAATTTCGATGGGCTTTGTAGACTCTGTCAGTATCTGATCAGGGTGTCTGGCTACATCTTGGCTTCAGTCAAGCACAGTTGCTGAAGGTTTGTCTTGCCATGGGTTGAGGGAGAGAAGACTACGTGCTTGTTTCACATTTTGGCTCTTAGACTATGGCACCATGTCGGTGGACATATGTAAAAGAGTGAGCCAAAACAGTGAAAGCCCGGGGCCGGGGAGTTGGCTCAGTGGTTCCGGCGCCTGTCTTGCAAGCGCAAGGGCCCGGGTTCGATTCCCCAGTAACCACATAACAATACTGGGTGTGGAGACCCACACCCAGCAGCAACCAGTACCACATACCACAGTGCCTGGCGTGGTGGCTCACGCCTGTCATCCCAGCACTCGGGAGGCAGAGGCAGGAGGATTGTGATGTGAGTTTGAGGCTGAGCTCAGGGCCAGCCTAAACCACAAAAGCAAGACCCTGTCTCAAAAAACCTAAAAAAAAAAAAAAAACAGTGAAAGCCCCAGAGAGAGCCTAGAAGATGGCATTCCCATGGCTGTTCAAAACTGAGGCTTAGAGCCGGTGATGGGTAGAAGAACCGCACACAGTGAGGACTGCAACGGCAAAGCAGAGAAGGGAGTTTAACCAGGTGACAGGGTGCACTCGATTCCTCCTGTAATGACCATAAATAAGCTTTAATTGAAAGAAGTGTTAATCCACCCAGTAAAGCACCGTAGGATCACCCTGGTCAGTTTAACTCTGAACTAATCAGTAGTAAGACTGTTTCTCTTTTTAAGCATTCTATGAAGGATGACAAACCAAATTGCATGCCATTTTTTTTAAAAAGCCACAGAGGTACACAAAAAGGCTACACAAGTTATAAAGTTACTTAAAACCCAGCTAAGAATCCCTCAAGGTGCTTTTCTTTCACCGGAAACTAGATACAACTCAGTGTCCATGTTGCTTTGTGCCACAGTGAGGTTATTAGGAATCTGCTTGCTCAGCACAGCTCTCACTGATGCCTTTGGGTGGTTGCTCTCCCCTTCAGTCCTGGTCAGCTATGCAGAGCAATCACTCTCAGTTCACACAGACAACTCTTTACCCGAGTACTGGTCATACTCTAACCCTGACAGGTTACCATTAACCTAGTTCTATCCATAGATATTTATTTTCTTTATTTGGTCTATATATTTTTTATTGAATGCTTAAAACAATGTAAGCATACTCAGGTAAAAGCTATACAGGGACAAAATAGGACACAGTCCCACTCTCAGATGCAGACAGTTGCTCTAAGATAACATATTTATAGCATACATAATTGTCAGGGCATCTTGAGTGGGAGGTAGAGCCAGGCTTTCTGGAGTAGGTGATGGCTGAGCTGAACCTCAGTCGTAACGGCACAGATCAAGGAGAGGGTAGAAAAAGCATTTCAGACTAGGGGCACTGTTAAGGCAAGGAAGCTAGAAACAATATGAGTTGGGCAGCTTTGCAGATTGCTTTTGTTATAGTGCAAAAAAGTGACAAAGGATGAGCCAGAGGTAAGTTGCGACCAGACACAGTTGGCTTCTAATGCCAAATTTATGCTTTACTTTGAAGAAGTCATTAAATGGTCTGAGAAAAGACATAGTTGATTGAACAGACAGGTAGATAGATTGAGTAAGGACCAGAAAGTAAGGCAACTGAGGCAGAGAAAGTGTAGCAGTTGGGAGAGGTGACAGTGTGCATAGAATGGGTGGGGGGGGTGTGACACAGAGAAGGAACTGATCTGAGATTAACTGAGAGGGTCAAATTATTTATGGAAAATGAGACCAGGGAGCAATCATGGGTGTGTGCCTACAGCTACCAGTATTATCACAAATGGAAAGTATGGGCATAGAGAAGTTAGAGGTAAAAAGGATGATGAGTTTTGAAAATGGCACACTTAATACAATTTCCATAATTTATTATCCATCTTCAAAAGCTAAAAGACTGTCTCAGTTAAATTCTGGGGAAAAATGAAAGTGGCAAATGCTCTTTAAAAGGACATCACCAATTCTCCATTGCACCCTGTTCACGTGGTCCAAACACACCTGCAGCACCCTTTTCAACCCCCTGGTCCATCTCTCCATGGCAGCTGGACATATCTGAACATGACAACTTGGCCACCATCAGCCAGTGGAGTGTACATGGATTGGACGCTTGTGTTTCTCCCCAGTCTAAAAGCTTGAGACCTTGCCTTTGAAAGGTAAAAATCATAGATGCACAATTTTCAGATAACTCTGAAGTTTGCACCTTACCAAATTCAAGTAAGCAAGAATATACTCGTTTTGAGAATCAGAACCATTTAGAAGTCTTCATTTATCTCCAAGAGACTTCTAACTGAGCTGAAGGTCAAATCAGAACAGATCATTGATTAATGGTGATCAACAGAATCTATTTAACATTAATTAATTGCCCACTGTGTGGTGCACCAAAGTTTCTTGGTCTGACTTCAACAAGACACAGGCCTATTATATACTCTGGGGAAGGTGTCAGGAGTAGGGAAATCAGATGGGCTAATGTGAGATGACTGGATTTTATCAAGTAAAAAAAAATCCATCTGATTAGTTTAGCCCAATGTTTTTCAGATATTTGGCCGTGGAAATCTCCTATCACACAGCACAAGTGAACAGCTCCAAAATTGGGATATTTAAATCCTCATATTATCTGTTTTTCAAATGATAAACAGAAGCTCTAAAAATCACACAGCCACAAAGTTTGCAAGGGAGGTCTAAAATCAGATCTTCTCTCTGCAGCTTTAAAGCCCAATTCACAGGACCCTCAACAAAGGGAGCAATAGACATTAAAGATCAAGGCTGAATCTGGCTACATACACATTCTTTACAAAGGGAATGTTGGGATCATTTTCAACATTCTTGCTCAGCAACACATATGGCATGTGGGATAGCTAAAGCTTTCTAGGGTGTTTCTCATCAAGGCTGACATCTCACCCTCCTTTCCAAAGTCTCCCATCACTGGCTCCTGCTTTTCTATCCTCTATACAACATTACTCCGTTTATTCTCCTGACACATGAGAATAAAATAGTTCTGGCCTTAGGCTTTTGTTTAAGATGCCCAGACATCTCATAAATCACTGGGTACAAGAAACTCCCCACGTGGGGATTCAAAGGTGGGACATTTTTAAAGGGGAGTGCTAGGAATCAATAACTGTGGGTAGAGGTCCTTGGGCAGAAATTTTTAAAAATATATCCTACAATGTATATGAAAATATAAAGATAGTATGAAATCAGCATAAGGGAAGAAATATAAATCAACAGAATAGAATTATGACCCTAAAAATAACCTTTACATTTATAGTTCTTGAAAGAGTGCCAAGGTGTTAAAATAGGGGAAAGTGAAACCTTTCCAACAGTTTATATATGACAACTGGTTATATACACATAAAAAGATAAGAACCCCGCATCATATTTTAAAAAATGAACCCAAAATGAAGCATAAACCTAATGTAAGCACTGAAACCATAAAATTGGAGAAGGAAAACATAGAAAATATTCATAATCATTGGATAGAGATAAGCACCACAACAAAACATGGACCAAAAACATGGACTGTGAAAAACAATTTGAAGGAGACAGACTTAATCAAAACCAAAAACTTTATGCCTTTTGTGTTTCAAAAAAATCTATAAAGAAATGAAAACTGAGCCATCATACAGAAGAAAATATGCACAAATAATTATTTCTGGTACAAGATTTGTACCCAGGACATATAAGACTTCTTTAAGTTAATAATAAGGTGAATCACTCAATTCAAAATGTGCAATGATTGAAAAGACAGCTCACCAAAGGAGAGAAATGAATAGCTAAAAAAAACAGGAAAAGATGCTCAACATCATTAGTCACCAAAAAAAAAAAAAAAAATGCAAACTTAAAATGAGATGTCACTTCATGACCACTATCATAGAATCAAAAAGACACAATATTATTGGTAAGAACATGGAAATCTAGAATGTTCAGACACTGCTGATGGAATGTGGGATGGTGTATTCAAAGCTTTCTCCAGAAATTAAATATAAATTTATCCTATGACCATGCAATTTCTCTAAGTATTTAACTAAGAAATGAAAACAGTCTCTATACATCTATAGATAGATATCTGTATATAAAATACTATATACAAAAGCTATATATAACATGCTGTTATGATGGTATGTGTGTTTGTATGTATTCACAGCAGCATTATTTATAACATCTAAAAAGTGAAAACAACTCACATTTCTATTAACTGATATGTGAATAAACAAAATGTGATATAACCATGCAGTGAAATATTAGTTAGCATCTAGAAGCTATAAATAACTAATATACTCCACAGAGTAGATGAATACAAAAAAACAATAAGGTAGGTGAAAGTAGACAAAAGCAAAACATTCAATACTATATGATCTCATTCATATGAAATGCCCAGAAAACACAAACCTGTAGAGACCGAAAGCAGATCAGTGATTGCCTAAGGCTGAAGGGATATTTTTGGGTAATCAAAATATTCTAAATGTGGATTGTATAGTATTTGCAAAATCCTATAAACTCACCAAAATCACTTGAAACTAGAATTTTATGGTCTGTAATTATATCTCAATGAAGCTGTTAAAAATTAGAGAACTTATGTTTCCCACATAATGAAGAATCTCTAGGCAGCTCGCCCAGGCCTGGTACAGTGGGGGTTTCCATATTCATTAGAGATCTAGACTTTCTGGCTTTGCCTCAGCTGCACCTAGCATGCTTTTGTTCTGATAGTAAAATATCAACTTCCTTCCCACTAGATCCTTCTTATCAAACAGAGGAGAAAGTGTGGACAGTAAGGAAGACAGACCACTGCTTCTTGGCCTTTTGGACAAGGTTAAGTATAGTATCTTCCTTTATCAGATTAATATTTAATATATCCTTTATCTGAGGACAATAAACTAAATGGATTTTTGAAACAAGGAGGTGGAATAGGAGTTGCTTCATCCACTTCATAGATTGACTTGATTTTGCAATATGTCTGGAAATGGTGCATTTCCTTGATAGAATGTAAAAAGTATTACATTGGCCTGCTAAGCCAGGCAATGTTATAGATATTTTGATGAAATCTCATCCAATG
The DNA here is from genome assembly GCA_004026965.1 of Petromus typicus. Taxonomy (NCBI): domain Eukaryota; kingdom Metazoa; phylum Chordata; class Mammalia; order Rodentia; family Petromuridae; genus Petromus; species Petromus typicus. Next base: position 77,618 of record PVIR01001225.1, on the reverse strand, counting down.
ACTCTCACCTTACCATTCTTAACTTCGAGGGAGTTTGGAAAATGTAGGGACATATTTCTGCCTGCAGTGAAATCAAATCTGCATTAGTAAGGTTGAAGCAAAGACTGGATCTTAAGTAAAATAGCTCAATCTCTGGAGAAACATTTCTTGTGTCAGTGTAAACACCATGGAAACTACACTGTTTAGTTATACCATAGTACTGGCAATGCTTATTTTATTAACAGTTTCTTATTAAACTGAAAACAAAAACAATCAAGTTCTTAGTGGAAACATGAGAGCTTTGGAAAAGCTATCTGGAAATGGGACAAAAGTTAATAGTTATTCGTGTTTGTGTTTCTAAGACAAAACTTTAAGGCCTATGACATTTGGTATAGTATAAAGAGCAGGACATAGCTAGAAATGTCTGGTTCTCAAAACTTGGCGACACGCTTCCGTTACTATATATGCCTTGGGCAAATTTCATAATTTAGCTAAGCCTTGTTTTCCCCATCTGTACAAAGAGGATAATATCTGTCTCTTGGGGCTGTTCAGTGGACTTAACAAGACAGCAGGGGTGAAGCACGTGGCTGTGCATGAGTGACAGCACCTCCTTCACCCGGAAGCGGCACACTCACACATGCACAACATGCCTCGCACACCAGTGATGAAAAACGAGTGCTTTTCTTGCCAAAAGTAAACAGCTGTCTACCACAGTTTCCCCACATTTCCCAGGCTGATTATTCTTCTCAAGAGAATTCCTAATTAGAGATTATCTCATTCAACATACACACTAATCTAGGGAAGGGGAAACCACACACACACACACACACACACACACACACACACACACACACACACCACAAAGAAAAATGAAGAGAAGGACACATTTTAAAATACTCTACTTTTGTATCTGAATGGTATGACCTTCCTAGAAATTGATTCTTTTATGAAATCAGGGAGAGCACTTAAAAAAGTATCCCAAGCCAATTTGCATGCTCAGCACACTGAAGAAGGTGAGGGCGACGTCAGCTGCTTGTGAGAGCAGGTGTCCATGCGGTCAGCTGGCAGGAACCCCGGGCCACGCTCACTTGCCCACTCCGCACGTCAGTTCTACTAACAGAGTCTCTTCCGCCACTTCCTTCCAGAAGCACAAATACTGCCTAGAATAAGACACTATTTAAACTGACCAATTGTGATGGGATTTAAGAGGTTTGCCACTGTAGTAGATTCTAAAAACTCATGTTTATCATGGAGTATAATCTTTTTTTTTTTTTTGCCAGAAAGCTATGTATCTCCAAAGCAAAACTCTGAAATTTGCCAGTTGAAAAGTAGAACAATGACTTGGTATCTATCTTCATTGAATAGAAGGTATCAAAATTTTAATGATGCCAATCTCAGTAATAAATTTAATTTATCTAAATAAGAGAAAAGCTCAGGATGGCAAAATAAACAGGGGTGGGGGGCTTTAGGACACAATGGAATTTGGCTTTTCTAGCCATTCTGTATTAGCTATTTAATTTTCTCCCCTCCACAACTCATCTGATCACTGCACAACTTACTGGTCTGTTTTTGCTTCCCCCTTAAGAAGATGGGCTGGATGGTGAGAGGTAATCTCACGGGTGCCATGCGGAGAGGGCTGTGGTGGGGAGCAGCACAGCTGTCAACAGCAGCAGCTGCAGCAGCTCTGCCTGCCAAAACACAGCAGCTGTCGGGACCTGTACAGCTGTGCTGCCACTCTTCCCAGAACTCTCCTCAGACCCCAGACGGAGAAATCTTGTTTGTCCTTCTGTGTCCTCCATAACCAATGGCTGTTAATTCCTAATGCTGAATTTGTGCAAGTTTTCTCTTGGCCTGAAACCTGCCTCACTTCACACTTGAATTAGAAGTCAGTTAAAAGTAAAACACCACTGTTCTCTCTTCTTGATAGTGATCATGTATGTAATTATCACATTCCTGCCTTTCTTATTTCCTCTAAACCCAAACCTTAGAGCACAGTAAAAGTGCTGTCACCCACCCATGCGTCCAAAGAAGAACCTCATCTCACCCAGTCTCAGCTATATTAAAAAGGCACAGCTCCCAGGAGCAGAGTTTGCTGAGGGGATTATGATAAAATTCCCCACACAGGAACTGCTTTCTCTGTTCTCTGATCATGTCATGGTCACACTGCAACACAAAAACAACAGTTTACATCTATATTTTGGGTTGCAGGAGTGCTTTCATATTTGTGTAGTATGTAGTCTCAAAACACAATGGATTGCTAAGTTCTCCTGCTGTGAGGAGATATGATATAAACAAAACCAGAGGCTGGATGAGGTGGGGGACAGAGCTGAACAGCAGCTGGGCTCCTCATTCATTTATGCAAGTATCCACTAGGCCAGGGGTGCCCTGTGAGGACCCCTCCTCATGTGGGGAGAAAATACCCTTTGGACAATATCCAGGTGTGACGAGGATTATCCTTAGGACACTGATTCAGAAGGCCAGGGGAATCCTGTATGCTGGGTCATGATGGTCTTTGGTCGGCTTTGTATTAAATACATTCTACATTAAAGTGCTTCTAGAAGTTTTATTTTTCTCACAGTCCTCTTGTGTATTACAAGGAGCTACTTTGATTCTCACATGAGAGGCAGTGTGCCTGTCTCTGGATTTTAAATCCAGTGCTTCACTCAAAACACTAGAGGTCAGCAGCCCCCGAAAGTTGTGAATCAAGCCAAGATGCTCATCACGACCTGGGGTGTTACTGGAGATAATTCTCAGAATAGGGATTCTGATCAGTATTGTAGTTGCTTTCCTAAGCCCAGTCCTCTTCTTTTTGTAACACTTTAACCTCTGTTTGGGCATCCTCTACTGCTCCTGCAAAGCCGAAGTGCTTGGGAAAGCAGATTTGGAAACAGGACTTGTGGAACAGCCCAAGTTAATTGCATTATTGTACCTCCTGCCTCCATACTGATTGAAGGGCAGACATGTGGCCCTATTTGGGCAAATACAACTGAAGTGAAATTTTCTAGGGATGACTGGCTGCTCTGAGAGAGTTCTGGAAGTGACTTTCTCTCCCTGAAGGGCGATGAAGGAGCTTACCCCCCTAGACATATTTATCTGGCAACTATCAAGCACTGAAGGGTGGGGAAGGAGGGACACAAAATGACACTGACTTTAAGAAACACAGAGGTTTGAAAAACACACTAATAAGTTTTCTGGTGAAGTCCTACTCAGTTAATGAAGCAAACAAATTCTGGAGTCTCAGCCTGCATCTGTCTCTCTCTCTGTCTCTCTCTCTCTCTCTCCCTCTCCCTCTTTTCTCTTGCTTAGAGGGAGAGATGCTAGGACCTTGTGCATGGTAAGCACATACTTTACTACTGAACTATGACCCTATCTCCTGAAGCTTTTATTAACCAGACTTCACACTGCAAAAGCCAACCAACATCATTCCTGTAAAGCCAGGTGGAGTTTGTTGTTCTCTTTCTTACCTTGGAAAGCATCCTAAGTGATCCACTGAGGGGACGATGACAGCGACTACAGTGCAGTTTTGACAAATGTAACACAAGCAATCTGTGAGATACTACTTATTAAGTTGCCTGCCAGCTCACCCTGTGCTGTGCACACCAAAGCCCCTCAGCAAATAATTAAGAGGCTCATAGATGCAGAATACTTGATTGACAAGAACTGGCTGAAGAAGATACTGTATTCTCAAGGCTTCTCTCTTTTTCTTTTGACCAATGCAGTCCTTTTAAATAAATTTGTTCCATTTTCTTCCCATCACCTCAGTAGTGGAGATATTTCTTGAAATACATTAATTGTATATTGATTGAAACATATTTGAAACACACTGATTTGTTTTTAAATGGATGAGTATATTCCTCAACACTGCAGACACCAGGACCTGACACTGGCCTTTAAAAGCCATGTAAAGAAGCTATGTGAGGGTCAAAGGAATCTGAATTTAGTTGGTCTTCTCCACTAGACAGTTCTGCCTCCACGGATTCAACCAACTGCAGACCAAACCTATTTAAAATAAAACTGTATCTGTATTAAACCCATACAGATTTTTTTTCTTATACTTATTCTTTAAGCAGTATAGTATAACAACTCTTTTGAGAGCATCTCCATTGTATTAGAAATAAATAGGGCCAGGGATTTAGCTCAGTGGTTCCTGTGCCTGTCTTGCAAGCGTTAAGGGCCTGAATTCGATCTCCAGTAACCACATACAATACTGGGCGTGGAGAATCACACCCAGCAGCAATCAGTAACACATACCACAGTGCTAGGCATGGTGGCTCACGCCTGTAATCCCAGCACTTGGGAGGCAGAGGCAGAAGGATTGCTGTGATGTGAGTTTAAGGCTGAGCTCAGGGCCAGCCTGAACCACAAAGCAATATCCTGTCTCAAATAAATAATAAATAAATAAGTAAATAATTAAGAGATGGCAAAGTATATGGGATTATAATAAAATATAATTCATGTGATGATGTGGGTAGGTTATATGTAAATACTACATCTTGAGCATTTGTGGGTCACAGAATCTGCCAGGAGTCTTGGAACTTGTCTCCCAAGAACATCAGAGGATTATACACCTCTAGGAAGGACAGGGAACATTTATCCCATCTCTTTACTTTCCTTAAGTTATTATTATAAAAGAAGCACAGAAAGGGTCCTTGTACTTTCTTATATTTTTCATGTGAGGCTACAAAGATAAAGGAATGATTTTGGAGTTCAACCTCAGTTCAAATGTCTGCAACTTCTCTTCCAGTCAGGTGATTTTATCTTTGATCTTCTACATCTTTAAAACAGTAATAGATGTGACTTGCCCTTCAAGTTGCTCTCAAGATGAAATGTAATAACATATATAAGAGATTTGGCATTAAAAGTTGGTTGCTATGATCACTATTTTAACCTCGTTTTGGAGACAAGAGCACTGTGACAGAAGAAGGCAGAGGAGCAACTAGTTACCTAAACATTCCCAGTGTCTATATTCACTTCCAGTCTATGACCAGATTCTCTGGGTGTGTGCTGATGAAAACAGGTCACAAGAACTTTGCAATTCATTTTCTTTATGCATAGTCTAGCTGTGTGGGGAGCTCAGACTTTCAAATGGAAGTCATAGGTTCGGAAAGTACATGCCAAGTTGGAGTGACTCATTCAGGACCTAATGCCTTGGTTAGGTCTTAACCACAGTGAAGGAGTATGGAAAGGAGCTCCTAAAAAAATAAAGATCAGGCTGCCCTTGCTTTCCTTGCTAAAGACAGGGATTCCTAAAGATTTCTGACACTAGGTCAAAATCAGGTGTTCAAAGCAAAAGGACCTACTCCTTTAGGACATACCTCTACAGGGTTTGTGTCCAGAATGGCAGATCCATAGGATACTGGACACAGAAGTCTGATCAGAGGCACTCTTTCTACACTGCAAGCTTACTCTTTTTCATTCTTTCACAGTGAACTTTACTAGTGCCCCCCAATACCTGCTTTCTCATTTGTTTCCTACCTGATTGAATTCCCTAGCCCAAGACTCATGCACCCATGCACACACACACCCATTGACACCCACCTTTTAGTGGGGCATGTTGCGGTTGATAAAAGGATCCTTTTCCAACATGTTTTGCAACTATGTTTGTGAGGTCACAGCCACGTGATTACATTTCAGCTAAATGCCTCTAGGCAGATGTCTAACATGTGACTTCCACAGAGTCCCTAAGGAAAGGGAGATGTACTTTCCTACTTCCTCCCCTGTCCTACAGGCTGGATTATAACATGGCAGTAGGTGCTTAAACAGTCAGTTTGGACTGAGGCAGAAAGTCTTACACAGAGAATGAGAAGGAATACAATGCAAAATAAAAAACTTAACAGAAAAGAAACTTCAGTCTTTTTGAGACTGCCTTAGATTCCTGTGCTCCACTTTTTTTAAGCTTTCTTTTACATGCAGGGCCAGGAATTTAGCTCAGTGGTTCCGGCACCTGTCTTGCAAGCCCTGGGTTCAATGCCCAGGCATGGTGGCTCACACCTGTCATCCCAGCACTTGGGAGGCAGAAGCAGGAGGATTGCTGTGATGTGAGTTTGAGGCTGAGCTCAGGGCCAGCCTGAACTACAAAGCGAGACCTTGTCTCAATAAATAAATAAATAAACATTTCTTTTTTTCTTTTCTTTTCTTTTTTTTTTTTTAGGTTTTTTTGAGACAGAGTCTCGCTTTGTAGTTCAGGCTGGCCCTGAGCTCAGCCTCAAACTCACATCACAGCAATCTTCCTGCCTCTGCCTCCCGAGTGCTGGGATGACAGGTATGAGCCACTATGCCCAGCACTGTGGTATGTGGTACTGATTGCTGCTGGGGTGAGTCTCCACGCCCAGTATAGTATATGGTTACTGGGGATCGAACCCGGGTCCTTGTGCTTACAAGACAGGCGCTGGAACCACTGAGCTAAATCCCCAGCCCCAATAAACATTTCTTTTACATGCATGAGAAATAAAATCTTTGCAGCACTGGTATTTTGGATTTTATATCACTGACAGCTAAACTTAATTCAAACAGATACTTTACTGTGTCCATTGTTTATTTATATTTTCTCCATTTATCTGTGACATAATATCATACTGTTTTTTTCATGACATATCTCTTATAAATGAGGTAAAGATTCATCAGGCATTCCAGCCACACTCTTAAAACCCCACTAGCATCCTATAGAATGAATTCTTCTAGGAGTATAATATCAGAAAGGTCATCTCTCAGACATGGAAAGGAATAGAGTTTTGGTTTTTTGGGTTTTTTAAAACAACTTTTTATTTTACAGAAAAATCCTTCCAAAATGACTACATTCTTCTCTTTGGCTGGCAATTTTATAAAACTAAGAATATTTTCTTTACTTTTATGCAACTCAAAACTCTCAAAAACCTATTGTCAATGAAAATAAAGTAATTGTTTCTTGCGAGCATCAGTGAGACACCAAGTATTCTGGAGGAAGGTCAGTGGCCTTGAGAGTGAGTCCTAGGAACATTTCAGGACTCTCCTTATGTACACTGTGACCTTAGTAGGCCCGTGACCCCATGACCATTTCAAGTTTCTTCATCTCTAACAGTGGTGGTGAGCCAGTGTCATATGTGCTGCAGTGGGCTGCTTCTACCACTGGAAGCTCCAAAAGGTTCACCATCCCTGGTCTACAAAACTGAAATATCATACAGCGCTTAGGGAGAAATGAAAGCTATCTGTGCATTGTTCTCAGCACATATCAGATGTTTTAGTAACAAAACGTATTTTTGGTTCACTCTTTTACTGGTACAAATGAAAGGCTACAGACTTTATGTCAGTAAAACTGCATTCTGCTAAGAGCCTCAAATTTACCATAATGTTATAATATCCATAATGTCATAACCATTGTATCAACATTTTTTTGCTTATTATCAGGTGTCAGACATTGAGTTGTGTCCTTTGTTTCCATTGTTTTATTCAGCCTTATGTTTTCTAACTTCTACAGAGTTTTTAAGGTAAATAAAAATAAGAAAGTAGTAAAGACAGCATGTATAAAAGTAATTTATAAAATAATCAGACTGAACAGATAACTTCTTTTAGAAGAAAATTTTTAGAAAGCAAGATTCAAGCCATTGTGAAGGGGTAAAAATGTTTTTCTAAGGACCTGTATTTAATTTCAGGTGTAAACTAAAACCATATCATGTCAAAATATCAAATTGCTTACTATAAGTGCATCAACAAAATATTCATGCAGTATACATTAGTTTTATTTCTGACTTTAAATAGTCCTTATCTTTGGTCAGGAAAAGATAAGTACCCGACAATACCTAAGACAATGCTATTAAGTACTCATGTGTGCTGTATAAATATGAATGTGCTATATCCGCTTATACTTTCTCTCTTCTACTTATAAGTGTTTGCTTCCAGAACTTGTGTTTGTAAGTTGACTGGACTTCAGAAATTTCTACTTTTAGAGAAGCAACATTTATGTTATCCTCAACTGAAAATTCCTCCTTATATAAAATCTGTGTATATATAAGCTCACATTTATGTGTAAATTTTCCATAAATGTAAAAACTTGGTCAGTTTTCATTCACTTACTGGATATAAAGACAGACAAAAGGATATAAGATTGAGAATTTTTTTTTTTAAAAAAAGCAGATGTCAAAAGGAGAGTTTTTCTGCAGGGCATCTTGAAAAGAGATAAAGGAACTTTCTAGTTCACAGATGATTAGAACATGCATGTTTCAAACGTGGACTTTGTCGATCAGATTCAAAAATAGGAATTTTCTCATAAAAATTCCACAATCCACATTTTCAGCACAGCCACAAAATGCTAGTCCTGAGCGGTGCTAGCCAGGCCCTCTGATGAGCCCACTGTTGGGCTCAGTTGCAGGAACTACCTTTGTTTACAAACCTGCTGAGGTGTATTTACTGGATCGAATTTGCATATGTAAATTTAAAGTATCTGACCCTGTACATAGTTTTTTCAAATTTTATTTTTATTAGTACGTGTTTGCATTCATTACATAATGATCACATTCCTTGTGGAGGGTTGGTACATGTACATATTTTATTTTTTCATCTCCTTCCCCTTCCTGCCCTCCTTCTCTTGGCCATTTTCCCTTTCTTTGTTTCATATTATGTATCTTTTATTTTGCTGTTTCACTTACTTATATCTTGCGTTCTGAATACAAATATTTAAGCATATATGTCTGATTTATCCATTTAATATTATGGTCTCAATTTTCCTACAAATTACTCAAGTTTATCCATCTTTATGGGAGAATGGTATTCTCTTGTGTATAAATACTATGTTTTCTTTAGTTACTCATCTACTGATAGCATATGGACTCCTTCCAAGACTTTTCAAAATTTTATTTTACGAAAAAAATGAAATTTCATAACATAATAAGAGAATAATAATGATTAATATATTATGTATCATTATCTTTAAAATAGTACTCAAAGTCAAGACAGACAAAATGATTTTCTCTTACAAAGGAGAAACAGATAATAGAAGATAAAGAGGAAGTAGGGAGAATTTCAAATAATTCTCTAAATTACCTATTCTGTTGTTTAAAAAATATTTTAATATATATGCTAATTTGCTACATTTATACTACTAGTTCCTCTTCGTTCCATGGAAAGAAATTTTATGCTTCAAGATTTAGCTATTATGAGCCATACTTCTATGAACATTCGTATGCATGCATCATCATAACATGACAACTTTAACTCTTTTGGGAAGATACCCAGAGAGGAACTCTTTAGGTCAAGTGGAATATCTAGTTGTAATTTTTTTGAGGAATCTGTATACTGGTTTCTATTGTGGTCGTACCAGTGTACTTTGCTATCAGTGATGAAGGAGGTCTCCCCCACTGTGGCCTCACCAGCATTTCTGATTTCTTGATGAACACCCTTCTTTCTGGAGTAACATGGAACATCAGAGCTGTTTTAATGTGCATTGCTCTAATGGCCAGCAATGTTGGACATTTTTTCATGTATTTATTGGCCATTTGTACTTTTTCTGCATGTTGTCTGTTCATTTTACTTGCCTATTTTGAGTCATTTATTGAGGAAGAGTCTACCTTTTTCAGTTCTTTATATATTCTAGACATCTGTCCCTTGTCAAAGGAACAGCTGGCAAAAATTTTCCCACTCTGTAGCATATTTCTTCACTCTGTTACTTCTTTTCCCTGCTGTGTGGGAGGTCTTTAATTTGGTATGATCTTATCTGTTGATGCTTGATGTTATCTCTTATGCCATGGGGTTCTATTCATAAAGTCCTTGCCAATGCCTATGACATCAAGAGTTTCTCCAGTTTTATCTTCTAGCAGGCCATGTTTTTGTTTTAATATTTAGATCTTTGATCTATTTTGATTTTACTTTAGTACATGCTGGCTGAAAGATACAGATCCAGCTTCAGTCTTCTGCATTCAGATAGCCAGTTTTCCCATCACCATTTGTTAAAGAGGCTATCTTTCTTATAGCATGTTTTTGGCCTCTTTCCTCAACAATTATATAACTGAGTGTTGCCCACACATATCCTTCTGTGTGTAAAAAGTGCAAGTCATTGTAACAGCCTGTCATGAGCTCATAGCACAAAACAAAGATCTGGCATGGCTCAGTTCCCTTCTATCCCTGGGAATTCCCACAGCCCTCCAGTTGTCAACAGCCACATGTGAAGGCTCATTGTTATATAGCCACAGAGCAGCACTACTATAGAGGGTGGAGCTCCTCAGACCCAACACTCTCATTATAAAGTTCACTTTTCAGCATCAGTACCATCTGTGCAGCATAAAACTCACAACAACATTCTCTCTGTGTAGGTGTTTGAGTTTGTGACCTTGGCTCTCAGTAGCTTTGAAGTAGTACATATTTTGCCTCCGTTACTGGGGCAGGTCACGTCTTTGAGAGAGGCTATTAGGATAGAACCGAAGACTTGAGCTCTTGGTGTGCAGGTATGAAGTCATCAGGTCAGAGATATGCCCGAAAGGCCCATGCCCTAAGGAGGCTAGTCCGAGAAATGCCTGCTCGCCTACACTTGACCTCTTATTTTAAAAGTGGGCTTAGGGATATGGGCATCTACTTGGTTACTTGGGTCCCCAGCACTTGACTCAGGTACAGTGAAAGAAACTTTTACTGGATAGACACACTTCTGTGCCACGTTGAGTGCTATGTGTTTTGCAATCCTCCATTCTATGATTTCAAAGATCAAAAAGTGAAGCTTTGAGGGCTCAGTGATTTGCTTAGGGCTAGGATTTGTGGAGCCCAGAGTGATCCCTGTTCTTCCCAATGTGCCATGTGGTAATGTGTCTCCTTTTTTGCTCACAGCAGAGGGGCAGCAAGCCTGCCTGAGTGCCCTCCAAAGTGCTGCATCTAGTAACTGGGAGGAAAGACTGTCTGAGTAGATGGAATTTGCTGTTGTCTCCTCAAGACTGCACATCCAAACATAAATAAGCCTCTTGAAAGCAGACGAAAGGAAAGCAGGTCAAATAATTGCCCTGCCCAGAGGCTCCTTGAGTTACCCAACGCTCCTCGTTTGCATATGCAAACCCCGAAGTGAAGATGGAAAATTTCAGAAGCTTTGCAACTGTCACTAAAAACAAAAGCTCAAAACCAAGGAAAGGATTTTAAAACATTTCCTGTTTTAGCTCATGACCTTCTGATTTAAAGTCTTAGATTTATTAACTTATTCACAGCCAACAAGATACAGAAAAACTGTAGTAGGTCTCTGAACAAATAAGGCTTCTTCAACTGTTACAAAAGCAGAGTAAATGATTACAAAGATGAAAGAAAATAACTAATATTAATTATGAACAAGGTACATACATCACTATTTAATTCTCATAAGCCTATTATTAATATCCTCATTTTACAGACACAGAATCAGCACAAGGAGATGATGTATTTTGCCCAAACTCAGGCAGGAAGAAGGTGCTGACAGGATGTGAGCCCAGCTCAGCTGGGTCCAAGCCTGTATTCATCTAAGTTAGCAACACTACTTTTCCCGTTCCTATAACACTAACATAAATAATGCTTTCTAATTATTGCATTGATATTTTTGCAAAATAATTTACTTTTAAAAGTAACATAGAATTACTTTAACCACTTACCAGTACACTTATTTAAATACAGGATTACCAAAAACTGCATATTTTTCATTAATTTTTAAAAGATAACATGATAGGAAACATAAAAACAATATTTTATCAAATTTATTCAATACAAGAACTGGTGGGTGAAATGACACCTGTAAACAAGTGGTCTGCCTGAGTGATGCTGTAGGTAACCTGCTAAGTAGTTAACATTTCAATTATAATTTGTATCTTATAAATGTGCTGTTTATAATTTTAAAAATTTTACAAAGTTGATTTTATGCTTAGTTCCTTTCAAAGCAACAATGGAAAGAAACAAAGGAAAAATCCTTGGAGGAAAAATCTGAAGGCAAGCTTCATAAATTACAAGTGATTGTAAAAGTTCTACATTTTAACCTAAGAGAATTAGAGTCTCTCTCAGGACATTTAATAAAATCAAGTCTTATTGTAACCTCTGGATACTGTTATCAACATCAGGGTAAAAGCAATGCTCAGGTTCAAAAGCGTGCAATGGCCTTACAAACTTACCAACACCAAGATGCGGAGATGAGTGGAACCACTGACACACACTTATTCACAGGCAATTTTAAAAAAGGAAAAAACATAAACTCTTCTTGCTAAGAGTAATTGTGAAGGGCTTGAGGTTGAATAAGTAGATATGAATCTCTTGGGCAACAGAAAGGTCAAGACCAAACACAACAGTAAACGTCAGTTAGTCATGGAAAAATGGAATAATTCAGTAGCTGGCTGTTGAAGTCCTTGTTCTAACTAAATGACATCATGTAGAAGAAACACACTGTAGTGCTTGTCCAGAAACTTTCAGTCACTTCCCTAGCTGATATAGAATACAGAGTTTAAATTTTTATCTTTTCATGATTTTTGCCTTTAAGACTAAGATTTTTTTACTTCATTTCTTCATAATCTAATAAGGCTTCTTTATCACCTTAGTATTTAACACATCAGTGCTTTGCTTTAGTACAATATAGCTCAGTTCTTCACATTGCAACTTATATTCCAAATGAAAACTCCAAATCTGTCTTTTGTTAGAATTATTACCTAACAAGTGTTACATAGAGAGGGTCATAGACATTTCTCCTCACCATCTACAGGTGTTGCTGTCCCAGTTACTCTATGTTTGCATCCTTGCTTTCCTCTGGGGAATCTGGGAAAGATGAGAGGTAAATAACTCCTTCTCCTTGGCAGCTCTCTCTTGCAAACAGCAGCTCATCCAAGACTACTGAGTTCCCAGCTACTTCCTGCCAATGCAAAAATGCACACTCCTCTCTGATGCCTAAATGCTCCTCCAACCCACCTTCACACACAGACCACCTCGCACCAGGTTCTGATGATCCCACATATTTTGTGACTGATATTTCTACCACCCTTCCTTCCACCTCCACTCTTCATCTTAGTTCTGGATTAACTTCACTTAGGATATTATCTCCCTGTTAGAACACATGCTCACCAGACACTGCTCCCATCATTGAAAACTCCCTTCATTCCATGTTTTATGCTATCAAGAGTGATCTTTCTGGAAACCCAAATCTGGCCTGCAGTGGCTCTGCCTAACCCAAAACCTCAGCATGACACACAGTCCTCTAATTTATCTTCTGCCTATACTCTTGTATGTGTCTTTAGTCTTCATATTTCAGGGGCTTGCTTCTTTTAAAACACAGATTTCACTGGGCATGGTAGTGTGTGTCTATAATCCCATCATGCTCAAGAGGCAAGAGAATCTAGAGTTCAAGGCCAGACCGGAGTACATGGTTAGACCCTGCTTCAAAACAAAAAACAAAACAGAACATAAAGCAGTCAGATTTCCAGCCACTGACCTCAGTGATTTTGATTCATTATGACTAGGGAGAGGTCCAGAATTTGCACATCAAACACTTCTAACACAATCTGATGCAGCAAAACCCTGGAGAGATTGTTCTACAAACTCCTTGTTACTAGTGACTGCCCCACCCCCATCATGCTCCACTGCCACGAAGTCTCAAAGCACCCTGCTCTTCCTGTCTCCATAATTTTACTTGTGCTGTTCCCTTTGCTGAGAACGCTGTCTTTCCACATTCTGTTGGAAGGTCTTATTTTTCAAGATCCAACTCATGATTCTCCTCTGACCTACTCGCAGTGAATCCTTCCTTTGATCCACCGGTATGCCATGTTTTTATCACATCTATCAGTCTTTCCTGAAACTGTTTGCATTCTAGGCATTCCTTTCTGGTAATGAAAGACATGGTTTCTAATCCCAGCTCTATTTACTAACCAGCTGTGACATTCTGAGCAAGTTATTTAGCATGTGTAAGTCTCACCTGATATGGATCTAACGAAAGGACCTATTCCATTAATTAATTAATACTATTCTAGGAAATGCTACTGCAAGTATAGAAACTGAGGCAAAGATTAAATAACTTTCCAAAGATCTGTATCCAAAGAATTGGGATTAGCTCCCAAGAAGTCTGGTTTATTATTATATTCTCAACTACTACCAATCCACCTTCTCTACTAGGAGATAGGTTTGTTAAGAAAGGAACAGAAGTTGGTAGAGTTGCTGAGTTTGGTTCTTTCTAGCTCAAAGTTCAAGGTCTTTCATGCATAGAATCTCGGTGAAGAACTGGGGTTGGGACAGAGTGAGCTAAGACACTTATTGACCACACTTAAATCTTAGCTCTAGGCCGGGGAGTTAGCTCAGTGGTTCCGGCGCCTGTCTTACAAGAGCAAGTGCAAGGGCCCGGGTTTGATTCCCCGGTAACCACATAACAATACTGGGTGTGGAGACTCAACCCGGCAGCAACCAGTACCACATACCACAGTGCCAGGCGTGGTGGCTCATGCCTGTAATCCCAGCACTTGGGAGGCAGAGGCAGGAGGATTGTGATGTGAGTTTGAGGCTGAGCTTGGGGCCAGCCTGAACCACAAAAAAAGCAAGACCCTGTCTCAAAAAACCTAAAAAAAAAAAAAAAAAAAAAAATCTTAGCTCTATAATTCTTCACAGGTCATTTACTGAGCCCTGGAGCTCTGAATATTCTTCCTTCAGTCTTTCTCTTCTGCTTTACTTCTACAAGACTGAATTCAACACTGCTGCTTCTGTGACAGACATCGGAGTCCTCCCCAAGTTAATTAAATCAAAATCTTTGAGGTTAGATCCCAGGGAATAATATTATGGCTAAATAATTAAAAGACCACAATTCCCATCATCCCAATAAGGAGATGGAATTGAAAGTCACTCCCAGAAGCACTACACCCTCTCTTGAGCAGCTTCCTGTATACCCTGATCACCTTTTACATAAGACCTATCATTTTTAAAAATTCTATTTGGTGGGCCATCACAAAAGTTTTAGTCATATTTTTGAGGTGGGGATCCCTTGTTAGAATGATGTTTTAACATGTACGTTGTAAAAAACAAGGTTGTAAAGCAAACCAATTATACCAAAATATAAATACAGTGACCAGCAGGAGTGACTTCTTTGTCCTTGGCCTTGATTAGAAATCAAATCTCTATGTCTAGGAGCCTAATATGTAATTGATGCTCAATAGATGCTTGCTGAACAAATAAACCCAAGAATAAGCCACACCTACTCCCCTGTTGAGAGTCAGTTTTATTGGCAACAAATATTTTACCTGAGGGAAATTTAAGGAAAGTATACTGATTGAAAAGCTAATGAGATTCAAATATTACACAATCTATTCCTGAAACAAGTGTTTGGGGCATTTACATTAAAAACTGGTAGCCTTTCAAAAATCAATAAAATTAAAATTCTGACCAGGGTTTTATCATTTGTAACCTTTCGAAAATGTTCCTCTGCTTTGTGTCAGAAACTAGATGGAAAGGAAGCTGTGGCTGACTCAGAAGAGCTGTCCTCAAATGAGAAGCGTGGAGGATTACAAATTTTTTCCTGTTTTGGTAGGCAGAATAATACTTTCTTCCAATATATCTATCCTAACCCTCAGAACCTGTGATCATGTTACCTTTTACAAAGAAAAAACTTTTTGTGATTAAATGGAGATGACTATCCTGGATTATCTGGTTGGTCCCAATGAATTCCGAGGATCCCTACAGGAAGGAGGCAGGAGAGGTAGGAGATACAATGACAGAAGCAGATGATATGCAGTCACAATCTAATGACGTGTGACCATGATCTGAAGAATGCAGAAACCTTGTAGAGGGAGGAAAAGACAAGAGAACAGACTCTTCCAGGGCCTCCAGAAGAAACCAGCTCAGCCAACGCCTTGATTCTTAGTCCTGTAAGATGGCTGCAGACTCGGGCCTCCAGAAATAACAGGTAATGAGAATATGTTGTTTTAAGTCACAAGTTTGTGGTAATTTACTGTTGTGGCAATATGAAACTAATATATTTACCCACATCTAGTAAGGAATGAAATGCTCGATACATAAAATATAAAAGAAAGAGCTAATCATACAGTGTAGCTTTACTGGGTATTTTATAAATATTATTTTCGGCTTGGTTGCACGTTGGAGCCACCTAGGAACTTAGACAGACAGACAGTTGTACAATGTGCACACTCATGCAAAGGTCCCATGAATCAGAATCCTAGGGTGGGGTATGTGATACCTTGTATTTGAATATATTAAAGGCATTCCAGGATAATGGCACATAGGAAGGGCAGGGAACTCTGCCTACACTCACAAAACTGAGTCATAGTTTGTGCACAGTCCTTTCAGGTAAGGCAAATCTACACTGCTTGTAAAGATTTTCATCAGTTAAGACCTTGGGGATCAAGCAGGTGGCCAACAATAAAACACACAACTGCAATACAGTAGTTTGACTAAGGTAATGGACATATTTCTGACTCAGTTAAAATTAGTATTCAGATTCTTCCTAAAATTTTAGCTGTATTCTATTATTGTCACTAGTATATGTCCCTCCACCCAACTTTAGCTCAAATCTCTATCCTGATTAATAAACTGTCAACTTGTAAGTAAACATGAAAACTAAAGGCCAGAAAAGTGGTTAAAGCACTTGAGCTATTTAATTTGCCTTATTAACCTTGTAAATGGCAATCTATTCACCTCAAATCTTATTTAAAGGTGACCAAGAAAATTATATGAGTCCTAAGCAAACCATAATTTTAAAATACATTATTTTCTAGGTCAATGACTGAAATCTAATAGGCAATTAAGATGCTGACTAATTGTATAAGTCAAGTACAGATATCCAACCAAATGAAAACTTTATTATTATACTTAATAGTACATAAAGTCTGTATGAGACTATAAATGATTAACAAAACAGTAACACTGATGGCATATTCTCTACTCCCTCACTGATGTCCATCCACTGCTTTACCACACACAGTGCTTGAACAACTGTGCAGGGCTAGGGCTTATGTTCACATTGCAGAGGTAGAACAGGGTAAGGAACGTGAGGGGCACTGCTGGAACCCAAGGCCAACTCTGTCATATGGCCAGCGCCATGCTTCTCCGGGCCTCCTCGTCTCTAGGATTTTAGGGAACAGGCTGGCACCTGACACGTCCTTAGTAAAGGCTTAGTGAACAAAGCTGAATACAGAAAAAGGAAAGAATCATCCATCCCAATTCCATCATCTCTAGAAACGAACAAACAAAGGAACTGTAATAAGAAGAGATGTCCATAGAATTCTAATCTGGAAGAAAATGACTCCTTTTCTAAGCACAAGAGGTAGGGACTGTTATTGTGAAGACACAGGTTCACACTCAAACAAAAACAAAAGTTTTTTTAAAAAATCTCAAAAGTGAAATGAGAATATTACATGGATACTGTCTCTGGGATACATAGTACATGGCATTCTCTTCTCTGGAATTTTAAAAGTAAGCTGAGTGTTTTGTTTCCTTCATTAACATAAAAGGTTTTATTTTAATTCCTGGAAAAACAATGTATAGGGTTAATCAAAATATGGGTTCCCTCACTTATTTCTTTTCCCTGATACTAGGGATCAAACTCAGGGCCTTGAGCTTGGGAGGCACTCATGGTACCGCTGAGTTACATCCCTGGCCCTCATTTGTTCTTTATAAATATGAGCTCTTTCAGTCACAAACATTAGCCTCACTTGTTACACACAGTTGAAGAAATGAGTAAAATTGACAATAAATACCAATGCAGGAAAGAGGAAGAAATAAAGAGGGCCCAGGGCCTCTGCTCTATAGTACTGAGACTGTGCAGAGACACTTCCCATCTGCTTTGCAGATGGATCCCAGCTCGATCCTGCCAACGGGAGGTGCCAGTGGAGAATGGCTGGGGAGAGGAAGGTGTGTGCCTCCTCAGGTCCATCCTGGGGGAAGGTCCTTTCTCCACAGCAGGGAGCCTGGCCCGGGGACACCCGTCTGTGATCCACAGAGGCTCTGGCCTCCTCTCTCAGTCCTGTTTGAGTGACTTGTGTTATCTAGTCAACCCCCTCTTCCCTTTAGTTCCTTTGTCCTAGAGGAGGTAGCTGGGGGGCATTAGCAATTACTACAATAGTCTCTGCTCTTCTTCATTTGTGTAACCGATTGTTCATATTACATCTGTTCTCTGAAATTCTTAGAATGGCTTCTGTTTGTTGACTAAACCAGCAGCTATGTGACACTGAAACTGGAAGGGTGAATGTGGAGATGCATCTTCCCCGCACTGCACTGCTGAGACTGGTGTGACTTTACCTTTCATGGACACCAGGTTCCTGTCTGTTTCCTGCATCTCAAGGACAAGCTCCAAGAAACAGACCCAGCACCAAGTATCTCTGCCCCAGTAGCTCCTTATTTGCTGACTTTCACAAGAAGTAGAAGGCAGGAAAAGTCTGAGAGGCTGGTGCAAACTCAGCCCACACCCAATTTCTCAGAACCGGTTTTAAAGATCTATATTGAAAAGGCCAAATTTTCCTTGAAGTTGACTGCAGGATTCTAAACATAGAACACTAAAAAATAATACAAATATGACTTTTTGATGACACAGTTTGGCTTAGAGTTTTCTTTTATTTATTAAGACAGGAACCTCGTTCTTAAGGTAAAATGTTAAAATAGCATGACAGGCAGAAAGTTAGATCTTAAGGGGAAAATGACTTTTAAATGGACATAGAAAATGTTGAACATATAAAAGTATAAATGTTTCTTACTGTGCAGGGTAATATAGAAATAATGTTTCTTCAAGAAAGAAAACCCAGTATATAAAGTACACATGTCCAGTCTCCAGTTCATGGACATTTAGGCTATTTCTAAGATTTAGCTACTACAAACTGAACTGCTACAAACATGGATGAATATATGTCATTGTGGCATGATTCTTTTAATTCTTTCATGTATATACCTTGCAGGGAAATAGCAGGATCAGATGGGACCTGTAATCTTAGTTTTTTGAGGAATCTTCACACTGATCTCCATAGTGGTTGTACTAGTCTACACTCCCAACAACAGTGGAAAAGGGCTCCTTCTCCCCACAACCTTAACTGCATTTGCTGTTGGTTGATTTTTTGATAGCAGCCATTCTTTCTAGAGTGAAATAGACTCTCAATGTTGTTTTCACTTGCATCTCTCAAATGACCAGTGATGTTGAACATTTTTCCATGTTTCTTCACTCCCTTTACTTCTTCATCAGAAAAATATCTGTGCACTTCAAGAGCCCATTTTTGGATTAGGTCTTTAAATTTGAAGGACTTAACTTTTTAAAGTTCTTTATGTATTCTACATAGTAGTTCTTTGTCTGAGGAATAGCTGATAAATTTTTTTCCCAACTTTCCAACTTGTCTTTTCACTCTGGTGGTGGTTTCTCTTTGTGTATTGAAGCTCTTTAATAAGAAGAGATCCCAACTGTTTATTCTTTTGGCTATTCCTATGCCGCTGAGATGGTGTTCATAAACACTGACAAATTTGAGTTGTTTACACTTAAATGGATATACCCTGAGGACATACTACTAAGTGAAATAAATAAGCCACAGACATGTAAATACCATATCATTTTTCTAGTATGAGAAATTAAAGGTGTAAATGAGTTCCAGAATGTATGATAGATATTGTGAAATAGGACAAAAAAATTTCAAAGGGAAAAGGAAAAGAGGAGTAAGGGAAGATAAAGAAGGGAAAGAAAAAATTTTATAGCAAAGAAAACAGAAGCAAACCTTATGTATATAGGTTGTGGGGTGGTGGTGGGGTGTGCAGGGGAAAGAGAAAAAATGAGAATCAGGAAATGTCATGTACAGGTACACATTTTTAACATTGAATGTGATCATAATACATATGTAAAATGTACCAATAAGCTTAATTTTTTAAAAAAGTACAGATGTCAAGAAATTCTAAAGCTACTCGACTTCCTCTTTCATAAAATAATAAATGTTGCCTCTAATACAAAGTTTCTATAAAAACTAAAATTTTAATGATTCATTAAAACTATTTCCAATCTGGACTTTGAGCCCTATGTGGAGTCACTTGTAGGAGTCAAATTTGCAGGGAGGGGGGCCCAGAAATCTGTGTTTTAACAAGTTTGTTCCAGGAGATTCTGATGCCTACTGAAGTTTTAGAGACATTAAATTGTAATGACCGAGTTATGTGCACGTGGAGCTACAAGGTGGCAAGCAGTACCTAATGTGTGTCACCTTTGTTAGGCCAAGATGTCCCATTGTCTGATCAAACATCAGACTCGATCTTTCTGTGAAGGTATGCTTCCATGTGGTTAACGTTTAAATGAGTTGATTTTGAATAGAGCAGATTCGTTTCCATTAAATGAGCCAGTCAATCAACTGGACACCTTAGGAGATAAGACTAGACTCTCTGGAAGAAGCTTTGCTTCTGACAGGTTTAGGCTCCAAAATGTAACATAAACTTTTGCTGGAGTTTCCAGTCTGATAGTAGAGCCTTAAAATTAACCCCTTCACCCTTGTTTTGCAGTACACACACACATTACTGATTCTGTTTTGCTGGAGGACCTTGACCAATGTGGGGTTGGAAGAATCCATAAGTTTAATGATGAGTCCTACACAGAAACTAAGACTCTACTTCGCTTTTTTTCCCAGCACTGTATGTTTACCATTAGGTGAGTTCCCAGTTCACGGGTGCTGAATAAAGAACTATGGTAAACATATAATTTGACCCTGACAGGGGGTTCTTGGAAAACAGCCAAATTCCTCCAGTCAATTGCAGTAGGCAATAAACTCCTCCTCAGGAATCTTTCAGAGTGTGTAGATAAACCAACAGGAAATCACATCCAGGAATTGTGTTGAGTGCTTCTGTGTTTACTTTCTTACAAGTGTAAGAATGCTCAAGACTCAGCAGGCCATTCTTAAGCTTTGTTCCCATCCACAGACCCCACTGCTTTAAGTGCCATTGGTGCAGTGACTGCATCTTTATGCCTTGTATCCCAATGAGCTTTTAGAGGAGATTTTTATCAGTACATTGTTCTTCTAAAGCAAAAGAAAAGAGTGAGGTTGAATACTTAGCCTCAAATAGTGTGTATTTCTGGGACTTTCCCAATACATTAAAGAATGAGCTTTCCTGAGATGGACACATAATGCACTGACTTCCACACGGCATGCTCATGGAGGCCAGTTAACCATAGAAACAGAGGGTCGGGGCACATCCAGACTTCAGAAACTGCTCCAACACCACTGCAAGTGGGTTAAAAGTTACTTCGAAGGAAACAGAGCTTATGTATATGGGGGTGGGGGGTTGCAGGACTGAGGGGATGGCGAAAAATGAGAATCAAGTCATGTCAAATTCTGGTACAAACTCTCAACGTTGCATGCGATGATCATGTGTATTTATAAGGTACCAATAAATATTTGAACTTTTTTAAAAAGACAATTTTGACTAGATTAGTTTGAGCTATCCATCTAGATGGTAAGTTTACTTTTCCTACTCAGTTAAAAAAAGTAAAAACACTTCTTGGTTAATCTTATTCTTTTTTAAATAATTGATTTTAGTGATACATTTTATATACACATCATGATCACACAATCAACACTGAAAATTTGTACCACTATATGACATGACTTAGTTCTAATTTTTTCTCATTTTCCTGTCCACCTCCTGCCCTCTATATACATAAGCTTTGTGTCCTTTTTTTTAACATTGTATTTTTCCCCCATGTTGTATACCCCTATGCCCCTTTACTATTTGAATATTTTCTATTTCACAGTATTTATCATACACTCTAGAACTCATTTATATCTTCAGTTTCTCATACCAAATAAAAGATATGATATTTACACATCTATGGTCTATTAATTTCACTTATGAATATGTCCTTAAGGTATGTCCATTTGAGTATAAATGACTCAAATTTATCATTCTTTATGGCAAAGTAATACTCCATTCTATAAAAGAACCACATCTTCTTTATCCAGTCTCAAGTTGGTGGGCATTTGGCTTGTTTTCAAGATTTAGCTATCACAAACTGAGCTGCTATGAACATAGGTGCACAAATGTTGCTATAATATGAATCTTTTAATTGCTTTGTATATACTGTCAGATCACAGTGCCTTGAAACTGGAGATGAGTAACAAAAGAAATTCCAAGGCCTCACAAACACATGGAAATTGAACAACACTCTACTGAACAAGCAATGGGTCACAGAAGAAATTAAATCGTTTCTTTAATTAAATAATAACTCCAGTACAACATACAGGAACTTATGGGACACAATGAAAGCAATTCTACGGGGGAAATTCACAGTAGTCAATGCCTACAGGAGGAAAACAGCAAGCTCAAATAAACAATCTAATGCTGAACCTCAAGCTACTAGAAAAAAGAGGAGCAAGATCAACCAAAAGCTCCTATTAGGGAGGAGATGATAAGAATCAGAGAAGAAACTAATGCAATGGAGACTAAGAAAATGATACCAAAAAAAAAAAATCAATGAATCAAATAGGTGATACTTTAAAATGATAAACAAAATTGACAGACCCTTACCCAAACTTACCAAACAAAGGAAGGAAAAGGTTCAAATCGATGCTATTAGGAAAGAGAGGGGGAAATCATCACAGATCCAGCAGAAGTCCATAGGATAATAAATACCTACTTTGAAAATTCTATTCCAATAAAATGGAAAACATAGAAGAAATGAATAGATTTCTAGGTACATATGAACTTCCAAAGTTGAATGAAGAAGATATAAAAATATTAAATACCCCAATATCAATTTGTGAAATTGTAGTTAAAAAAAAAAAACCCTACCAACAAAGAAGAGTCCTGACCCTGATAAAGAAGAGTTAATGACTCTACTTCTCAAACTCGTTAATGAAATCAAAAGGGAAGCAAAACTCCCAAATTCATTTCTGGAAGCAATCATTACACTGATTCCAACTGTTTAATCTTTATTTCTCTACCTGCACCTAAATCAAGTTTTTGAAACTGTGCCAGATTCTCAGTGTCTATGGCTCATATTCAGGCCCCCTGAGACAAGCTGGTCCGGCTATAATAAGAGGGGTAATGTGGCCAGAAAGGAGCCCTGGACATGCATCTTCAACACAGAAGTTAGTTCTGGGGCTAAACCTTTGAAAATTCTGTGTAGTTAGGTATGGTGGTGTATGCCTGCAACCCCAGCAGTCATCATTCTCCCTGAGGCGGAGGAAGACCATAATTCCAGTGAGTACAAGGCCATCCTGAACTACAAAAGGAGGCTCTGCCTCAAAACATAAACAAAAAACAAAAAATCCCTGCTAAACTGGAAACATGTTCTTTTGGAGGAAGAAAACATTGAAATTAATATGTTGTATTTTCTGTCTAATCACATTTTAAAAATCTTAAATATGGAGAATGGGCCTCATTACTTATTATGAGTCCATCTAGCTTGCAGTAGGCTCACTCTGGGGTAGCCTACGTAAGGCTGAGAGTCATTTCACATCCTGTGGAGAAACACAAAGGCCTGAGCCAAGCATGTGTGAGCAGGGATAAAAAGTGATTAACAAAGTCGGGGAGGAAGGTGGCTTAGCAGCTTCTGGAGTTTCCAAAGATGATCAAAGCAAACTTAAACAGGTTAGTAGTCATGCAGAGCTCATATCCTATATTCAATCCATAAGGAGCTACTTTGTCAGAAAAATTTTAAATCACTTTGGATTTGGGGTTCTAAGTCAACCATTCACTAGCTATTTGATAGTTACTAAACTCTGAGTCTCTTTGTCTCACTTTTTTACTAAAATAGATATAAGTGGTGGATTAAAAGGCAGTATCCCGGGCCAAGCCGTGGCACAGTCATAGCCAGAGTTAGTCTTCAGCAAATCTTTTTTGTACCAGTCAAAACCAAATCTGACCAGTCCCAAACCTACCCGTAGTCAATTTCCAGACTGCCTGCCTGTGAATTCCTTTTTGACTGTAAAACTCTTCCTCAATGTTCACTTTAATCTAATTTTTATAGAAAATTCTGGCTTTTTTTGAAGGAGGAAGGGATCATTCCAAATTGCCAAGGGAAGAGCTGGGTATTACACGCTTATGCCTGTCTTACTGCACACCTGCACACCACACATATACACAGACACATGCACATACATACATGCATACTTCAACACATTGATTCCTTTCATATTCACTTCTGTCCTTCTAGCCAAAGGGGGAGAACTACAGAATATTTATCACCATCCCATCTCATTGAAGGCTTATCAGAACCAAATCTATTTCCTACTGCATTTCAAGAAAAAACAGAAGCACTGATGTCTAAGAAAAATTAAAGTTTTCAAATAGGTATATACTAATAAGTCTGACAGAAATTAACATATCTGTAACAAATCCATTTTGACTAAATTTGAATCATTTGAGAAAGATAGCAATATTGAAAAGTGTTTTTAAATTTCACTATAGTTTGAAGATGGCAATGTTGGTACTGAGACAACTATCATAATACAACTAGTCTAGACAATTTATAAGTTTGGAAATGTCTATAAAAATTTGCTGGGGTAAGAAAGAGACTTTTATGATTACTATATTTACTGAAAAGGAGAGCTGTGTTTAAATCACTCTAACCAATAAAGAATAAACAGATTTTACCTCATTAAAGCTACAAATATGCTGAAACAACTGTTAAGTTAGTTTTTCCAGTATTTACTACAGGGTATAAAAGTCTTGAAATAATTAGATCTTCTAATGAATCTTATTAACAGAAAAAAAATGAAATGAGATTTTTTTCTTTCAGAAAATAAGCAAAACATCTAATTTTCCCCATAGAAGGAAACAAACAATAGTGTGTTTTAAATGGCCAGACTGTTAAAACAGCAACAAAACACACATACAACAAAAATAGACTATTGATACTTTCCAATCAAATATTCATGCCCCAGAAATGAATCTGATGATTTCAGCCAGTTTATTTCACAGGAACCAATCATTGTCTGTGACAGGCTAAGCTGTCCCCATGATGGTCAGCACTTTTGTTTCTGCAGCCAACAGCATTCGGTGGGTTCTCTGAGTGTTCTTTTAAAACTTCTCACTAATACCTTCTTTGCTATTCAGACTGATTAGGAAAATATTTATTTATTTATTTATTTATTTATTTTTGACAGTTGGGTTGCTTTTTAAGAAGTTATTTATTTCAAATTATACCCTTCCATTACAGCACTTGAATATGATGCCTCGTGCATAACTCACAACTTGTCTGCTCCCTACTTCCCCAGGAAAATCCCAGGCCCTGCGGGGATGGCTCTGTATTTACATTCTGCTTCACACATCAGCGTTTACTGGGGTGAGGCTGCTGGCTGACAGCTACTGGCTCTTGGTCAATATTTAATCACTGTGCAGTTGTGTAGGGAGAAGGAAACATTCTATCTCCCAGTAACATGCCTTTAATATGAAGAAATCTTACACCTTTATTTACAGAAGCAGAAGTATGCTCTTTAGGAAAGCTATCAAGTTGAAAAGGTGTACAACTATTTTGACGTAGCACTTTAAATACATTGTCATTGATAATAGTTAATGTGATTTCTTAAAAGGTACTACAGAACTGTGGAGTCACCCTACAACCATTTATTTATTTAGAGAGGTGTTTGTAGACATCACACAAAATCTTTATGTAGTCCTGAATCTCCAGCCTCAGTTCAATCTCTAGTTCACAAAGCAGACCAGCCATACTAAGCAGAAAATTCAGAGCAGTTTTTCAACTTTTACTTAATATTTTCACTTTTACAATTTTGTTTTTGATAGAGATTTGTAGCTTTCTCTGATCTAACACTATGCTATAAAGTCATTTACTTTTCCATTAGTTCTATACACTAACCAAAAGGACACAAGCTGCTGGTTAGAGGGAAACAGCAAAAGGAACGGGAGGGAGATACCCACCCTACCCTCAGTCCTCAGATTCATGCCTGACAAAACATTTCATGTTTCTGGTACAGCAAATTGCTCTTCCTACAAGCTGGTCAGCAGAGCTGGAGACAATTTTGCCATTTAAAAGAGATCTACAACATTCCGTGGGGAGGGTTCATGCATTACTTACAGTGTCCAGATGAAAGAAAAACTGCAGAGAAGGTGCAAACTGGAAAGTGAATCAGAGTAACAAGTACTGAAAATGCTTTGGCTCAAAGCCCCACAGTTTTTCTTTATTCCTTCTAACCAATGACCAGATGAACAGGTGTAGACTTGCTCAACTGGGTGACATGTGACAGGAAATACTTTCACTTCAAAGTTGCAAACCATACTTGACATTTAACAATTTTTCATTGTGAGCTGGTAGAAAGGAAAATTAAGCTTTACTTCAGCTTGTTACAATTCACCGGTTATGCTCTGACAGAGTACAGTAATTACCCTCTGCTCTAACCCAGACTCCCCAAGCCCATCATCACACTCTGATGGGGACTTATTAACCTCCCTGGGCCTGCTGCAAAGTGCGGAGGGTTCCAGACAGAAGCGGCAGGGCGGAGAGTGCTTACATGGCTGGCATTAGAGCGCGTGACCTTTTCCCCTCAGTCTGTGACTCCCTGGCGCGCCATCTGTGCCCCATGCTGGGTTGGTGTGCCTAAGGCTTCAGGTGACCTCACGGGAACTTCTCTTTAATATGCTACCAGCTGGTGACATCTAGAAGACCTGAGAGAAAACTCCATGTATATGAAGCCAACTCCTCTAAGCCAAAATATTCAAGAAGTTTCCAGAGGCTGAGAAGTTCAACATTAATTTACAACTAAATTGAAAAAGCTTCCCTCCATCTAGTCCCTTAAAAGGCTCTATTCACCACTCCACTTCTCCAGGTATAAAGTAACAGCATTTCCAGAAGTATGCCTACAACTGAGCTTTCAGAAGCATAAAGTTTTCAATCAACTGTAAGAAAATTGCAGCTATCTTGCTGTGTACAAGATGACTTTTAGAAATATTAGAAAGTTCTATCTATGAGGTACGCGTGGCTGGGATGTGTTTTCCAGGAAACAGTTATTTTTCCCAGGGCTCTCCTGGTCCACACACCTTTTCACATTCCCTCTTTTCTAGGTCTTTCTTGCCTTCTACCTTTTACCTGGCTCCCAGAAACTTCCTGGGTCTCCATTTGGCTGTTATCCTCCCAGCGTGGTCTCTGCAGGTGGCTCAGTCAGTCACCAAAGTGCCCTGAACTTCTCTTTCACAACACTTATCACAGATATTATATAACTAAAAGAGAAATTTGCTTAATGTTCATTTCCCTTACCAAAATAAATGTCATCAGGGCACAGATGATTTCTAGCTTGTCTCCCTAATACAGTCCAGCTGCCAAGTGAAAAACATCACAGAAGGTCGTGAGTTCGGCTTTACCCTGAACATCAATCACCCCCAGTTTTACTCTTCCCAACCTAGTTTTCTTTCCTTTTCCTTTGAGATACAGGCTTTTATTTTGTCATCCTAGCCCTACTGCCACTACTAAATATGATTTCAGGACTTCTGGGAGAGCTCTCCAGGTGGGAGCCCCAGCAGGGCAAAGCTCACCAGGCATGTTGCTTCTCCTTAGGGCTGCCCATAACCTCAGGGACCCGTAGTCCTATTCTACATGCAGAACAGACCAGCTCTGGATTGGGTGTCAAGAGAGCAACACTTCAGGATCACTTTAAATGCACCAGTTAACCTCTCTGAGCCTCTGCTAAATCTGAGGATCATTATAATCCTTTCAAGTCAGTATAGAGAGTAATTTTTTGTCATTGAAGTAAGCACAAAGGTAGTGGAGAAGATCTTCAAAACAGAAAGAATATAAAGTTATGTTCAAATAAATTTTCAATTATGGAAAAAATTCTCCATAATTTTTTCCATTTTATTAAAATGTCTCAAAAAGAAGCATATAGATATAAGAAGCTAGTGCTCAGAGCACAGATACTTGGATGTGGCTAGATGTGCTATGTTATGTGCAGCACTTATTATACAATGAAGGTCAAAGAGGCTAACTTCCACGTATTCACTATAGTATTTGGTCCTAAAAATGGAAAGTACATGATCTTCCTGGCCAGAGACCTGCATTATTTCTGTGATTTCAGCATCCATGTGAAATCCATTATTATGGTCTAATACAAACTGTCTTCCAAAGACTCATATATTGAGGGGCTGATAGACAATGCTGCTATATTCAGAGGTGGTGGAGTTTAGAGAAGTGATCAGATCACAAGGACTCTGACTTCATCAATGGGTTAATCAACCGATGAGAACATAATAGGATGCACTGTTGGGAGGGGACAGAAACAAGAAGTAGACCTGAACTGAAGGGCGTGGATCATGGGACATAACCGTGGGCACTGTGCTAGGTCCCTGGCCCCGTCCTGTCTGCCAAGGTCTTTCTCTTTTCCTCTGCTTTCTGGCTGCTAAGAAGTGAGCAGCTCTTCTCCAGCATGCCCTTCTGACATCAAGTTTCTGCTTGGTCACAGACTTAATGGCAATAGAGCTGGATGGCCATGGACTAAAACCTCTGAAATTGTGAGCCAAAACAAACCTGCCCTCCTTTAAGTGACACGTCAGGTATTTTGCCACAGTGATGGAAAGCTGACTAATACTGTTGTAAAATGAGATTAATAGTATCCACCTGCTCCAACACAGACAATGAGGCAGAATAAATGAAAAAGAGCAGGCTCAGTGCTGGGGGACAGTAAGCGCTCAATAAACAGTAGCTATGAGAATTATTAGAGAGCATAAAATATGAACACGTTTTCTCTTTCATAAATAGAGGGGAAGTGAGTGAAGTGTAGATAGAGTTATGTCACAGAGGAGTTCCTTGATGGGAAGAAATAACAAGCAACTTCTTAGTGAGAATCCATTGTCCCTACACTTCTCACAGAACCATCTCTCTGGCAATGTGATCACATCTGTGTGCTTACGTAATCTACAGTCTTCACAGCAAGACGGAAAGCCCAAGAACTGAGAAGCTCCATGCAACATGTCCATATCAGCTTCTGCTCAGCTCTGTCCTCCTCAGCTAACACTAAGAGGGATTTAATATATACGTGTGGATTGATGCAGCCGTGAAGAAAACTCAGGACACATTAAGGAAATTCTCAGCAGATGTCATTTTGTGAATTACGCCCTACTAAAAAGATTCAAATAAATAATTTTAATACATGACTTGCTGCAAAATGGATTCAGAGCAAAATTTAGGGCTTTGTTACACTTAGATCTCACACACACACACACACACACACACACACACACGTTTTCACAAAATCAGAAATGATTAGAAAGCACTCTAACTCAGATGAAAACTATGAGATGTATTATTCCATAAGTAGTTGTTTTTATCCCAGCAATCATGAAGGGGTGTTCCCTGGTTTGAGAGCTTCTAACAGTCCCTTCCTTAACAAAGTCACAGTGCAGCAAGAGGATCCATGTGGAGATCAGCAGAGAGTACGGGGCACACCTGTAACTTCAGCAAACTTCAGCTGTTTATGTGAATCTTGGTACTGATATTCCCAAAACTTCAGGATGAATTCCTGTGTGGATCACTCAACGATTATCCTTTCCAAGGTCACACTACCACCCTCAGTTTTGTCCAGTCATCCCAAAAATAAGAGGGTAGAGCAAAGGTATGTGAACAAGATATGCTGGGACAGATGAGCTCTGAGATATACGTGTAGGTGTCAATATGGCGTGTTTGATTTATGACACTTTGCACATCTCTTTCACTATGTATATTTATTTCTTCACTTTTTTTTTGAGACAGGGTCTCGCCTTGTAGTTCAGGCTGGCCTTGAGCTCAGCCTCAAACTCACATCACAGCAATCCTCCTGCCTCTGCCTCCCAAGTGCTGGGATGACAGGTGTGAGCCACCACGCCTAGCACTGTGCTATGTGGTACTGGTTGCTGCTGGGCGTGAGTCTCCACAACCAGTATTGTATGTGATTAACCAGGGATCAAACCCGGGCCCTTGTGCTTGCAAGACAGGCACCAGAACCACTGAGCTAAATTCATCTTCACTTTTTTTTGGAGAAAGATTCTCACTTTGTAGTTCAGGCTGGCCCCAAACTCTCTATGTAGCCTAGGTGAGCCTTGAACTCAGCAATCTTCCTGCCTCTGGGTCCCAAGTGCTAAGATTATAGGTGTGAGCTACCACACCAGACATTGTGGTATGTGATTACTGGGGTATCAAACTCAAGACCTTGTGTTTGCCAAGCAGATGCCAGAACCACGGAGCTAAACCCCCGGCCCCTTTTTGTTCATTTTTAAAGTGAAGGAGATTGGGTCAGCTGGCTCCAAAGACTTGTCACAGCTTTAGTATTCATGACCCACTAAAACATTTCTATTTAATGACAATAGGCCTATAGCTGTCATGATTCGAACTTGAGTCCTATGTCAAGAAACTGCTAATGTTATCAGAGTTCCTGACCTGTAAACAGTAAAGCCTACATCATTCATATGAAGCCACAGAACTGACAGGAGGTGGGCAGTGGAGTGGCACCTCAGAAATAAGCAGCAGTGCAGGAAGAGGGCAGGAGTGTGAAACAGAGGCTGCAGCCATGGCCACCCAAGGCATGGATTCTGCAGGACCTTTGACTGTTCTGAGAATCTTAAAGGGAAGACTCTAGGCTTCAACCCATGGCAGAGCCAAAGGAGGAATAACTAGAGGAGAAGCTTCCAGAACATGAACTGGCTGCTTATAATCACTCATCCACCAAAAAGCACACACAAAACATAACTGGAAGATATTGGGAAGGCTAACTCATGCTGGGCCCTAAACCTCATCATTTCTATTATCGGAAGAAAAGCCTAAGACTACGCCAATCTGTCCAGTCCCTGAAGAACTTCGAGGACATAAATGGAACTCCCACTCGAAACATTTTGGTCCAGAAAACACTCAGTTTTACTGAAAGAAATGTGGAGTTAGTCCTAACTACCATAATCTACAACACATCAACATGTAATGAAGAAAAGAATTTGAACAAGTCTTAACAGGATTCACGGATTTAGTGAGTCAAAGACAGAGTGAGTAGGCAGGAAATCCTCCCTATGAGAATTCACTGAGTCATGGGGACATCCTACTGGAGATGAACTATGCCTGAGGCCTATACATAATTCATTTTAAAAAATTCTAATCATTTGGTCAGTTAACAAATGTTGAAAAACCTAATATGCCAATTTACCTTCCTCTTCTATCCTGCAAGAGCCTCACATTCTTTGCATACCATTTCCAGTGTGTAAAATCTCCAAAAACATTGAGTAACCTGGCCCTTTTTCATCACGAGGACCATTTGTTTCACAGGCTGATCTCCTCTCTGTTAGCCAACCGAACTCTCTCCTTCTGCCAGGAGGACTTTTACACCACACACTCACAAAATCTTCACAATCGCACTAGAAACCTAACTTTGAAGAGTAAACACCCAAGCCAAAGAGCTGTCTCCTAAAGATACCAACAATATGGATGTTGGGAGGCAAAGAAGAGAATGCATTTATAGCTACCCATCACCCACTTGGAAAGCTGACTGTGGGCAAGTGTGCGGATTATTTCTGCACTTGGGACTCACTATGCAGACCCTCACCCCTTCCATCTTGACTAGAAGAGCTTTGGCACGTGCTCACACTGTGTGTTTTCTCTTTATCCACACTCTTCTTTTGCCTTTTCATGATCAAATTGGCTTCTTCACAGAGGCAGCTATGGAGTTCCCTACGGGAGAGGCCTGGGCAAGGTAGCCTGGTTGGAGGAAGGACCAGGAGATTGTCCTCACAATGAACATACATGCTGTGTGTTTGGTCATGCCTGTTATCCCACCACTTGGGAGGCTGAATCCGCAAGATGGAGAGTTCAAGGCCAGTCTGATGTATATCGTGAGTTCAAGGCAGGCCTTGCACTTGAACCACACAGTGGTATCAAAACCTGAATGAAATTTAAAAAATAAATAATGCAAATAGAGCGGGGTACAGTGATGGACATCTATAATGTCAACTACTCAGGAAGCTGAGGCAGGAGGAACATAATTCCAGGCAGTCTGTGTTAACTTCATGAGATCCCTGTCTCAAAATAAAAACATTTAATAGCAGTGAGGGAGGTTAGGAATATAGCTCAGGGATAGAGAAACATCAGATTTGATCCTCACTACCTCACAAACAAAATGAAACAAAATAAAAATACATTTACAAAGTATGTACACTAGGAAAAGCTACATGGATTCCATGCTCGGGGCTCGGTAGGGTAGAGTAATGTAGGATAGGAATGGACCTAACTTTTGTCTCTCTCCTAAAGACATAGCCACAAGCATATATTATTTATTGTACTTGTTAAATAGTTTTAACACAAATTTTTAAAGTTTAAAAGCTAATATAAATCCAAATAAACTCTGTAGTTTAGGTCACTATATTGTGCTATATCCATTTCCTGGTTCTGACAAATGTACCATAGCTAGATAAAAGGCCAACATTAGAGGAAGTTGGTGAAGGTTATTTGAGAGCTTTCTGTATGACTTTTGTAAATCTAAAATTATTTCAACATTAAAAGTTATTTTTTAAAAAGCTTATAGGAAGAATGTTTCCTGCTTTAAGAAAATGAATAATAACCTCAAACTTGGCTAAATGGTTTGAAATCTGTGTTGATTTTTACTTAAAGCTAGTAGTTTTAATAAGGAAAACAAAGTTTCAACCTCTTATGTTCAGCAAGCAGGTCCTTCTGTATTTTATAGTACTAACAGTTGCATTAAATAAAATCTCAGTATAATTTAGCAATATGAAAGTTTCAGTAGATTTTATGTGAAAGCAATACCAACCACTGGAATTAAATGGTTTCAGATGCGATTTCAGCAGATTAAAAAAAACTGAGGCCACACACGTACTCTGAAAAGTGTGATGGTTTGTGTTTAGATCTAAAATGACCCTTTCTTAAAGTTTTCCCTTTTCATTATTCATAAATAATTAAAAATAAATTATGATACATTTCTCTGAGTCCAAATAACAAAATCAATTTCTGAACTGCTTTGAAGATGAAAGAAAAAAGTAAATGCCAAGTAATGGGATGTCTCCAAACATTAAATGAAACAGAGTGAGATGTGCACTATCTCTTATTTTTTGCCTTTTGGTGTTGTTATTTAATTATTTCAACCACTGAAAAGAGAAAAAAATAGGTACTCAAGGTCAATTCCTAAGAAGAGTACTACTTTATAGATTTTCCTCCTTGAAGATTTGTCACTTCTAAAATCTCACCAGATCTCTTAGCAAATGGTCCCAAGCTTTTCCCACTTGCACCCCACATGGGTAATCATTTAACCTCTTTCGATCTCAAAGTTCTTATCTGTAAAGTAAGGAGGTTGGGTTGTTAGTGGGAGGGAGAACTGGTAGTCTCGAAGTTATTTTCTGAAGCACAGATCCATTTAGGAAACCCACAGTTGTTTGTGTGTGTTACTTGTCCATATTTAACAATCACACAGATGTGGGTCTTGCCTATCCCGACGTATCAGAATGCTGATGCTAAGTTCTGGCGTGGCACTAAGTCAGCCTGCGAGAAACAGCAGCGAGCACTTTGTCTTGGCACTTGCTCTTCAGCTCACCAGGATTCTCCCCACCTGGCCTACTGACACCTCTCCCTGATTGTCTTCATTGCCTCAGGGAGCATCTGCATGTGCCACCTCTGCCCTGGAGTCCCTTTGATTCTAATATTCTGATTTATACTCTGTTTACTAGTTATATGGTTCCCAGCACACTGGATTTTCTGCAGAGGTCATATCCATTCGTTAGTACAAACACAACTATACATCTGTTCTGATGAGAGTTTCCATGTGAAACACAAGAAAAACAACATTTAAATATTTTAAGTGACTATTCCATAACAGTATGGTTTCCAAATATTTAAAAAATGATTGCTTCCTAAGGTTGTTCTAGAATGAGATATTCATTTAAAGGGTATTTGGGTCAGACTATGGGGCCACTAGAGACTGGATAACAACTCTAACAGATCAGTGGTTATATAATTTAAGTGCTCAAAAATAAAATCCCAGTGGTCTGCTCTTTTACTCCTTATGAAACCAATTTAAAAGTAAAAACAAAAAAAGATGGAATACTTAAAATGTAGCTGCTCATGACAAAATGTTAGAACAGGTCAAAGTGGACTAAAAATTATGTAAGACTGCATGAAGAAAAGAATTATCTGCAATTTTCATGAATAGGATAATTTTTAGATACTGGTGCCAGGAAGAGAAACACAGGAGACTAAATTGGTTTTGAAACTATTTGAAAACATGTTATTTTTAGAAGAACGTAGATTAGCCTTTAGGTTTTTTTCTAGGAAGACACTACCAGTCACCCAGAGGTTCAGAGCCTTCTTATTTTAGAAATAAGTTTAAAACTACTCTCTCTTTGGTATGGAAAAGGGCTAAAAGCTACTATGCTGCTGAACTTGATGCTAAAAATGTCAACAGCTTTTCTGATTTTGTTTTGTTTTTTTAATACTCTAACTTCAAGTCTACATTTATAGCACCGACGGAGATCTTAGAAATTGTGAGAAAATTACCTCATACTCTTTAAACTTTTTCAGAAAACAAAGTTCTCCATATATGGCTAATGATGAAGGAAGCAGAAACAACTTACTTTATGTTTGTAGCTGGCATGATTTACCTACTGTTTTATTCTTCTCATGCCTCTAACCCTCTTGTGAGCAAGCAGGCCCTGGGCATCGCTGGATAGCCAGCTGTTCCATCCTCAAAAAGAACATAAGAGAGACTGGCAGGAGGCCACCAGATTTGCCCTGTACTATCTATGCCATTTGTTAAGGATTTTGAATTGGTTCTCTGTACAAAGAGTAATCTGCATTAAAGTGAAGGAAAAACAGAAAGCAAAGCATACATGCGTGGCAGAGAGGTGACAACTCGGTCCCATCAGCTACTGTGTGCTGAGGAGACAATGACAGAATGGGCACTATCCAGAGGCCTGGCAGGAAGGCCGCAGAGGTGGTGGTCTGGTCTCTAGTTTCCTGACCATACTAGAAACCAGCCCTTCCATCCGAACACCACTTGTCCTTGGGCCTGGAAAATCCACACACTTTCTCTATAAAAGCTTTTTGTAATGTTTCATACAAAACCCCCAAAACAAATAAAAAATACAACTGCATCAATAACTAAAACATTTATTTATATGACAAAGAGTTTTGAAAGGATCAATCATCTTTATTAGGACAGGAGTAATAAAACTCATTTGAACTGATGAATTTGCAGAAATTGGCTGCTGACTAATGTGGTGCTTCTTGCAATCCATAAAACTTGAAGCTTTTTTTTAATAGACTATGCTAATATTCCAAAGAAGAAAGATTCACAGTCATTTTCATGACACGGATATACTACGAAAAGGCTCTCAGAGACAGAAGGAAGAGATGAGCATGATATTGCTGATGACAGATACTCTCAAAAGGACCTTCAATTATAATAAATATAAAATATGAGTGGAGATGCAGGAGTAATAGTAAAATATACATATATAAATAGCAATATTAGAAAATTTGATATATAAAACTATACTGGAAAAAATAGGTATCACTTTACTTTCCACTAAGTTTTGCTTTAATAAGACTTCCATCTATTAGAGGTAACTAAAAAATCAGTTTGCAAGTACTTTGAAGAAATTAACAACATGAGACAGAACATACATTGGACAAGTTCATTCGTATCCTTTGAATCACTTATACTTACAGAGAAAATACTCTGAACACAGGGGAAAATGTGAGTAATTTAAAATGATACAATGTTAAGAATAAGGAGTGAAAATAGGCGGTGAAGAGAATAAAATTACATTAAGTATACACATGAATGAGTAGAGACAAATAATAAAGACTGGTGATAGAATATGCTTGACATAATTATTTAACAAGCTATAAGGAAAATAACAATTATTCTCAAGGGAATAGCTGTAGTCAAAACCGAACAAATTAACCAAGAGCATCTGAGACAATAAGGCTCTCACGGCTTTGAAGAGAGATGGTGATTATTACAACCATCCTTGACCTGACCAGAATTAGTTACATATGGACCAACCTAACAAATTTAATGGGGTAACTTAGAAGCATCACACAAGGAACATAAAAACTCAAGCACATCTTCCTTTCCTTATGTCTATTTTTCTATTTCTTGCTATTACCCATCCGCTAAGCCAAGTATCTCAATTTAGACTCTTTCATGGAAAGCTCCTAAACTCCACAAATACTACTTATTCTAGCCTTGTCTGGGTATTATTTCTCTTTTTATGGCTCATAACAAAATATTCACTGAAAACTCAGTCTAGACAGAAGGAAATCTGTCTCCACTTACAGAGCAGCCACACAGAGATCGTCTCTCCCTGGCTCTCTGAACTCTGGCACTCCTCTCTTAGCCCTGTTTGATGAGTAGAAGAGCAAAAAGGTGACTGAATCCCAGCTGCTCCTTCTCAGTCTCCTACAACTCTGGTGGCTCCCTGCAAAGCTCCCAATCCCAGGTACCATGTGGCTTTCATGAGACGAGAGGACTCCACGTCCCATGACAAGACCCAGTGCCAGAAAGGAGAAAGCACATCTAGGCAAGTATTCACATCCAAGGAAAAAAGGAAGGAGAAAATCATCAATCCAGACAGAGGACTAGAAACACACCAGGACAAGCGTGCACTTCAGAAGTTTAAATGGGAGAAAAATATTTTACTATTGAATGATGAAAATTAGAGTCTACTCTACTTCCAGTGTCGGAAGGTCTTAAATGATGAGTGTTGATCTACCTTCCAAAATACTTCAGAAACATCTTTTCAGCTCACATGGTAGATATAGTGTTCATTAAAAGAAGGGACTCAGGAGACATGAGAGGAATTATTTGTACAGGGTTGGAGGCTAGATCAAGCCTTAGCTAAGGAAGTAGGTTAAGATGAGTAATTTCCACAGACCTCGGTTTCTTTTTGTGAAAATAGTGGCTCCATGAGATGGTTTCTCAAATTCTTTTTATCTATAAACTCCAATTATTCCTCCATGGAAAATATTCAATTTCAAAACAGGCACTTGAATTTTCACAGAAGTTTAGTACTAACCAGACTCCAAGTAACTGATAGTAGAGACTGTGATCTGTCCTAACAGCTTAAGGAACACAAACAGCTAAGGAAAGGACTTGTAAAAGCTTGCTTTGCTAAAACACTGGCCCGAATTTCAAAACTAAGAAATAAAACCATTCAACTCTTCAGTGGCAAAGATCCAGGAGTACAAAAGTACTTTTATTTTAATATATAATAATATCAGAGTTTAGATTGCTTTTCAATAATTCAAATTACTATTACTAGCACTAATAAGAAAGTGGGTAGTGTAGCAGTTTTCAGTAAGTTAAGGAGTTAAACAGTAATACAAGCTCAAAAACATTAACCAATTAGACAATAATTATTCATCAGATATCTGCTCTTCAAGGAATGCTAGTGAGCACATAGTGACTTTGAGGGACAGTGTGGATTTAAATAGTGGCAGAAGTAAGAGAAGATGACTGGGAATACAAGACATCACCAGTTATGAGGTCCCTGAAAGACTGGATGTAGAAGTAGAACCTGACAATCTAATTTGACTTTCGTCAAGCATGAGACTTTAGGAAGTCCTTGAATCTTGCTGGGCTTCAGTTTTCTCATCTCTAAGATATTAATTGCCTTGTCCAAGTTTCAGGTTTGGCCTAAGGGTCAAACATGACAAGAAAAGTCAGAAAACCTTTTAAAATCCAAGTATGAGTAGTCAAAGCGTCCACAGGTTAAACAAGAGGTCCAGAGGAAAGAGGCTCCTCAGAGCTTAGCTGGTCAGGCAAAGCTTCCAAAGAGATAACCTGCCGAGCGGGCTGTACACGCAGTTCTGGGTGCAAAGAGGGACAGTCTGTGACTGAGGCTGAGCAAAGAGCTCGGGCTGGGGCTTCCTTCTTGGGAAGTGCTGAGGGAAGCTGGGCGAGGACCTGGACTTGGAAGTGTTCTGGAAGCCAGGCTAGATGAGGTGGAGAAAGGCAACATGACGCCAGCAGTGATATGTTCAAGAGCTCAGTGAGTGTGCGATGAGAATGTCTGCCTCTAATTTTCAGGTGTGAATTCTCAAATTCTTCCTTAGACTATTTTAAGGTTCACTACAGGCAGGCCAATTGATAGGCAGAGATTTCTTTCAGGCCAACTGCAACAGTTCAAAAGGTGCTTCTAGAGTACAATGAAGTATCCAGTGTTGACTTAAATGCACATTTGCACACAACCCCAGAAATAGAGACATATTCCAAAATACTGAGTTTATCTTTTTCTCCTCCTACCTTGGTCTCCTCTCCCGCCCTCTCCCTCTCTCTCTCTCTTGCTCCATGCAGATCAAACCCAGAGCCTTGAGCATACTAAAAAAGTGCCCCACAACTAATCTAACCCCTGGCTCTTGCAACCCAATTTTTTCAAATCCAACCACTTTTCTTTGAAGTCTTGAGTGCATGCTAATCCACAGAGCAACCTCTGAGGCTCTTAAGCAAAAATCAACATGCATTAGAAAAGCATTACGAAGAACTTTGCATTACGATACTAGACATTTCAAAGTAATATCAAAGCACAGAATACATTTAGTCCCACTAATTTCTGGTTATAGTAAAAAATATCATTTTAGCTCTGTCACAGAGCATGTGTAACAGGAGTGATAGTTGCACACAGCTGTAGTGTGTTTCCAGTGCTGCATTCCAGGCTGTAGAATCATGAAAACTTATCCAACTTATAAGTTTTCCTGTACTGTAGAAATAATAGAGACATCTTAATTCTTTCAATAAAAATAAGAATTCATGTCATTTAAACATACCCCAAATAACTAAGGAAACAAACCATTCAGCCATTCTAGCCACTTTAGTAGTGTCGTTGAAAAGAGGGAATAACTGGGCTGTAATTCTTATAGAATAATACAGTGAGAACAACCTGTAATTGGTACTATTATTGGAAGAAATGTAGGTAATTTTAAGTTTACTACTTGCTAATAACATAATCAAATAAAAAGACATTACTTTCAAGTACTTCAGAAATAACTTCATCAGGAGAATTTGCTTTCAATTAACATATCAATTAAAATTATTATTATCTTCTCATTAATGAGGAAAATACACTTGTCACAGACACTAAAAAAAAAAAAAGAAAGAAAAAACAACAACCAAAAAAAAAAAAAATAAAAAACTGTGCTAGGTTGACCATGAGGATTCTTTTCTAATCTAAAAATGACTCCTTTCCTTTTTTGAACAATCTCTGTAATGACTTTAGTTCAACATAACATGTGATCCCACTGATGTTTTTTCTGCTGTTTTCCCTTAAGAAAAAGGGGAGCAGCCCCCCAACTAACTTGAATATAGTCATATTAGAAAACCCAAGGATGGGGCCGAGGAGTTAGCTCCGTGGTTCCAGCACCTGTCTTGCAAGCGCAAGGACCTGGGTTCGATCACCAGTAACCACATACAATACTGGGCGTGGAGACTCACGCCAGCAGCAACCAGTACCACATACCACAGTACCGGGTGTGGTGGCTCATGCCTGTAATCCCAGCACTTGGGAGGCAGAGGCAGGAGGATTGCTGTGATGTGAGTTTGAAGCTGAGCTCAGGGCCAGCCTGAACCACAAAGCGAGACCCTGCCTCAAAAAAAAAAAAAAAAAAAAAAAAAAAAAAAAAAAAAAAAAAAAAAAAAAAAATACCAGAAAGAAAGAAAACCCCAAGGATATAGATGGGCAAGAGCACTGGTTATGAGGGAAAGTCAGGGTTCTAGTCAGATATGCAAGAGTCACAGCAGTAACAATGTGAAACAGTACTTCTTTGGAAAAGAGCTAAACAACTTCCTACAGAGCCGGACACGTGCCAGCTATACAATCCAGCCATTCTACTTGTAGATGTTTTACCCAATCTTAATGAAAAGGTATGTTGGCACAAGATTTGCACAGTGTTATTCATGCTTTTTTATTTGTAATAGCCCAAAACTACAAATACTTCAAGTGTCTACCTATAAGTGACTATGGTAATCCACACAATGGAAAACTAGGCAGTAACAGAATGGAATGAACTATTCATATACACAACAGGATGGATGGCCTTCAAAGTAATCATATGTTGAATAAAAGAAAGTGAGAAAGTGAATATTGTATGATTTCATCTATGTTAATTTTACAAAATATAAGCTACTCTATAGTACAGAAGTCACATCAGTAGTTTCCTATGGAAACCTACTGCAAAGGGGCACAAGATACTTTTGAGATGATGTTTATGCCTACTACACTGATTTTGGTGATGATTTCATAGGCACCAGAATTTATATATATGACTTAACAAGTGTCAAAACTTATCAAATCATATATTTTAAGTATATGCAATTGATCATATGTCAACTATACTGGCACACCCATGAGATCTCAGAATTGGACAGGATGATGCAGGAGGACAGCTTGGGCTACATAGTGAGTTCGAGACCAGCCTGAACTACAAAGCGAGACTGTCTCAAAAAACAAAATGAATGAACGAAAAAACAAACAAGTCCAAGGTAGAAAAAAGACAGCAGAGGACCACATTCGCTAATGAAAGAGGGTACCCCATGAAGAGGATCCCCCATGGAAAAACCAAGGAAAAAAGTGGTGAAATTACATTCTGTTAAGAAGAGGAAGGTGCTGAGGCCCCATCGCACCCTCCCTCCTAGCTGGTGAAGGGTCCAGGGCGTCCGCTGAACAGGATAGATGGTGCAGCCACACCCTAAGGCCCTGGAGACACAGGAGAGGAGAGAAAGCCTACTGCACTGGGCTTCTTAAAAGAAGAAAATGGAAGATAAGCTAGATGAGCTCCTGGTTTCCCTGAGCATTATCTGTGCCAGTTCACCAGAGTCACAGCAATCAGGGAAATGACTTCAGATAAACATGAACTAATGGGAGCAGGACCCCTAGCTGACACCAAAAGCGGTATAACCCAGAACAGTTCTTCACTTGTATCCGGCTCTTGAGCTCACCAAGAGTGTTCACACAAAGGAAGGACTCGGTGTGACATCAGATTGGCAGAGTGCGCTAGGCTGGAGAAAGGCACTTCTCCACGTACGTTTGATTGTTGAATAGAACCTCACACAAAGAACAAGGTGAGCTTCAGGGGACGTGGCTGTGGAGCAACGTCAACTTGTCACACTGCATCAGACCAGCAGAGGCCACGCAGGTGGCTTAGGACTAAGGAGGCAGAGTCAGTCACCAGATATTTCCTTCAGGGCTCCTCAGGGCTCTCCTGGCTCTGCCAGCAAAACAGCTGGCAGCACCTGGGCGCATCCTCCTTCCAGGACACCAAGGAAATGATTCATTACTAAGCCCAGAAGTCTTTCCCAAACATCACATGTTTGAAATTTGTTCTTAAATCTTCTCTGAATTAGAAACTGCTAATAATCGGTACATTGCTGAGATCTCAGTCTTCCTCGTGGGTGTACAGTGGCAGAGCGCTGGGCAGGCCCTGGCTTTTCTCACTACACTCTACTGCAGAACTTCATGCCATCCGATGAGAGCAAAACTCAGCTCTGTCTGCGAGAAGAGACTTCTAAGTAATGGGAGTCTGGTCAGTTTCCAGTTTACTTATCCTTAATGCTAAGGAAGTGCAAGAGAAGACTTGCTCTAGGAAATCCTTTACTTCAGGAATAAGCACTTTCTCCTCTGGAGAAAATACTCTACTTCTGTCTCAGAAAAAAATATAAAAACTCCTTTCATGGTTTTTCATCAGGACCTTAGGAAAATCTAACCTCTCTGGGCTTCTTTCCTCAACTGTAAAAGGGGTGGGAGTTCAATTAGGACTGGGATGTCTGGGTCCTGTGAATACTTCTTTCTTCATTGGATATTTGAGAACCTGCTACATCCCAGGGGTTGATCTTGTCACTAAATTACAGCAATTAAAAGACAGACAAGATCTCTTTACTTTCATCCAGATTTCCTATTTCAGAACTAAACAACTTGGCTTCAACAACTGCCCAGAAAGTAAAGGTTCACAGTCTTCACAGCAGGGTACTGATTAAGGAGGTGTGAGTACACACCGGGGGTGGGGTAGAGGGGACCCTGAGTTAAGCAACTTCTTGGTAAGGGTCCAGAGGAAGCAATGTTTCCTCTCACCAGAATTTCAGCCCCTCGTGGACAGATTTGTCATTACAACACTAATCACCATGCTTGGCTTAGAGGCCCATAACACAGGGCATACAGGAAAATTTGGGGTGCTAACTTTTGAGTAATGCAAGTTACTGTCGCCACTGAATCTTAACAACGTTTGTATACACAACTAATACATTGCACTGGAATGTGGATGTCACACAAAGTAAACGAACCTCCTGCACATCTTCAAGTCATTCCTCTAGTCCAAGGAGCTTATTAAGGTGTTTTTTTTCTTTTTTTCAGCTAAAAGTTAGAAAAGGGTGTTTTCTATTTCAAGCTACAGAAAATACTACTTACTGTAATGGGAATATTTTATGTCTGTTGTGGTCCCAGTAAGCTTTGAAATAGCTGGGATTAAAACAAGTTCGTTCATTTGCTAGGCGGTTTCTCGAAGGACACTAAGGACCCTCTCTGATAGGAACCTCGCTATTTTCTCTGAGAAATGCAGTTACCAGCGTCACCGCTGAAGTCAGAAGTGCACGCACCCAATTTCCAGTAGCCGCGGGGCCCTGGACTCAAAATATTACACCTGCAGGCCAAGCATCTTCTCCCACTGCCATACAGCTGCCACATACAGAAAGCAACTCGTTTAATCTGCGCCCTTCAGCCCTATTTAGGGATAACATTAATGATTTCAAATTATAGCTGTTGCTTATCTCAAAACAATGATAAACAGATGAGCTACATTCACGATGCTTTTCTTATAAGTCATTTATCTGCTCTCCTCTCGGGGGCAAACAAGATGTTGAGGCAAGTGTGAACCTGCCAGAGCTTATAATAGATGCGGCCCTCCTTCGCTCCCTCCCTCTTCTCCACGCCAGCACCCTCCCTGTCTGGTTTTCCTGAAATGAGGCAGTAGCCTCCGGTAAGGGACAGTAAGTGGTTCCTTTATCAAAACAAGAAGGGATTCACTGGAGGGGGAAAGAGTCAGGCAAGCGAGGCGAGTACCCCTCCCTCGTCCAGGCGTTCAATTCACCCCTTCCCCCAGGTCAACAATAGCTCACGTTTCAGAAAGGAAAAAAGTCTAGAGGAGACAGTCTACCCAAATACAGGAACCTTGGCTCAAACGCGGGAT
Source organism: Petromus typicus (assembly GCA_004026965.1). NCBI lineage: Eukaryota > Metazoa > Chordata > Mammalia > Rodentia > Petromuridae > Petromus > Petromus typicus. The sequence continues at coordinate 34,600 of PVIR01001225.1, read as the reverse complement.
GGAACAGCCCCCCTACCAGGGCAGAGGCGTGGACCGAGGACTGTGTCAGTGCGCAGACAGGGATAACTAGCCGCGGGCGAAACATTAGTAGCAACGAAGGGAGACCCACAACGATTGACAAAGCCACAACTGTTGAGATTCGCGGGGTGCCTCTCAGGCACTGGTCTCCGTGCCAAAATCTCTCCCGATTTATTTTCAGGCAAGTGACTAACAACCTCGTCTCCATAAGTAATTCCAACAAAATGAGTCGCCAGTTCCACTAGCCCGACTTTCCGCTGCCCTCTGGCTGCCCCTCCCTCCTCCCCGCCCATCTAGTAAGCCAGACAGCGCAGACCGCTCAATCTTACCCCTGGGGAGCCGAAGGCAGGCCCTCGGCCCAGCCCCCACCCTCGGGGAAGGATGAATGGGGCCGCGGGAGGGGGGAGGGCGGCCGCCAGAGCACGGAGAAGGGGCGTGCGGGCTGAGCGCGGGTGTGTACGAGTGTGAGCGCGCGTGGGCACGCACCCCGGCCAACTTACGGAGGTGGAGTTGGTCCTCCCCTGGCCCTGGTTTCGCACCTCCTGCTCCCGAAACTGCAGCCCGGCCAGATGCTTCTCCAAAGCCTCCCAGTCCATAGGGGGTGCCGGGGGCTCTTCTGGGACGCAAGTCCCGCCGTCCGGGGGTTGAAGGCAGAGAATCCCGGCCGCCGGGCCCCGGCCGCCGTGCCGGCTCCCCACCGGCTGGGGCTTCTGGATCGCCCGGCGGGGGCCCCGGGAACCGCTCGGCCGGCAGGCCACCACCACGTTGCCATTGTGCCTGAGGTCCTGCGGGGCGTGCGGGTGGAGGTTGCCATTGGGCATCGGGGGCGGCATGGTCGTGGTGGCGCTCGCGTCCCCGCTGCCGCTGCCACCGCAGCTGGTCCTGGCGCTCACGTTTCCCGGCTCCCGAGCCGGACACCGGTCATCCCGGTACCCTCGCTCGTCCTCCTCTTCCTCCTCGTCCTCCTCCGGCGCCCATTCATCAGTTACCTTCTTCTGGTAGACCAGAAAGGGCTCCTCATAGTCCTCCAGGGCAGACACCAAGTCCAGGCTGCCCCCCGGCGATGATGAGGATTTGCACTCGGAGCAAGGGGTCACTTTAGTGGAGTTGGACTGTGAACTGGCGCGGCTGCTGCTGCTACTGCCGGCGTCACTGCCTAGATCCATCCCATCCTCTCGGTAGTCCTGGGGGAGGAGGCAAAGAGAGTGAGCCGCCGGGCCAGGCCAAGACCGCCGCGCCGCCCAAGTCCCGCGCCCCGCCACCGTCACCGTCGGCCCCAGGGCGCCCCCCTAGGAGGCCTAGGCGCGGGAGCCGGGCCCGCCCGAAGCTTCCCGGGTGCGCCCCACTCCCCTCGTACAACATACTGCCTCGGAGCTACTAACCCTCACATTTAGCAAAGGGGTGCCCAGCCACCAGGGCGCACTTTTCATACGAGGAGCCCCGAGGCGCGCACGGACTTTGTTGTAACCGTTTTACACCAAGCGCACCCCTGCACCCCGCCCCGAGGATTCTCCAGAACCAGACACTTTCTCACAGAATTAATTCTCAGGGGCGGGCTCAGGAGGAAGTGGGCGGCTACTAATTCTGCACCTCGCTCGGGGCGCCGAGACCACCCCCACCTGGCCCCGCCCCGCCCGGGAGCCGGCTGCGAGCGAGCCGAGCAGTACTTTCTAAGGAACCGCAGGCGGTCGGAGGACTCACTTTAGCCCCCGTGCTTCTCCCTCCGGCTGCCCAAAGGCTCCGGATGGGCTGGGGTGAGCTCGGTCCGCGCCAGGCAGCCCTCCGTGTGCCCCCCGAAGGTGTAGGGGGCCGGGGCGCGGCGACAGTCCCTGCAGGCGCCGCCGCCCTGGGGAGGAAGGACGCGCCCTCCCGGCGGCGGAGCCGGCCTGCCACCGAGCATGCCCAGAGGCTGCGGGCGCGGCGCTGTCCGCTCGCCCGGTTTTCTCGGCCTCAGGCGGGAGCAGCAGGCCAGTTGGGAAGAGACCGGAGGGACCCGGGAAAGGCGGGAGGGAAGAGGGCACAAAGCGTTAGGGGCGCTGACAGTGCTACTGGTAAGGAGGTGGGAGAGGGGCGCATTTTCACCCTCAGACACTTGGGGTCTCGAGCGCCTCTCAAGGCCTCCGCGTAGGGCTTGTTTCCCCGCGGAATCCTCCAGACAAGCCGAAGTGCGGGCCTGGCGCCTCCTCAACCCCTCGGAAGTCCCCGAGTGGCGCTGGGGAGGACCCCTCCCCTCCCCCCGTAAATCCACAGGCTCTGTGTGAGCGCGAGTGACGTGAGCGGGAGCTCGGCAGTCTGACATCAGCGTCTCCTTCCACCTTCCTCTCGGCCGCCTCCTCTCCGCCCACCGCCAGCCTCGCTGCCTGGGCCCCTCCAAGTTCAGGCTATGGGTGGAACCTGTTGCTTTAGCTCACATTTCCTTCCCTCTCCTGACCGCCAGCTGAGAATGACCTCAGCGAGGTGTGCGTACGAGGGGTGGAAGAGTAAGTGAAAAATGGTCCGGGGGGAGGGTAGGCTTGGGAATTCTGTCCTAAGTTTTGCCCCACCCCCCACGATCCCCAGACATCCTCCTTAAATTTTTCAGGAAACATGCCTGATTCCCTGAGTTTGGCAGCACTGTCAAGTAGGAAAAAGGTTTGAGGAAGTGAAGACACCAGTACCTGCAAAGTGTACATGGGCCCACGGTACATGGGTACCTTTAAGGATTACGAATGGTTTGTCAAGGACTCCTACCCTGCAAAACTGGGAAACTAGTAACTACCCCCTTTCTGTGGTGATAATGAAAAAGAGCACTTCACTCTACAAGGAATCAGGGAAAATCAATTTCTCTGAACGTCCAGATTTGGGTCTGTTACTAATTATTCCAGTGAAATCTAGCCTAGACTGGGATCCTACCCTGGCTTGGCATAGTAGGGATGGAGGAGCAAGGGAATGCTTTGGATTCTTTAGCAGGGAGAGGCTGCCACCCTAACTATTCTACGGTCTCCAGGGGACATGGGTGCAGGGACACCCCCCACCCCTATTTTAGTGATTTCTCTGAGGCCCAACTCCCTCTGCCCTTAGGTAGGCCTGAGCTGGGAACTCAAGATAGCCTTTTAACTTGTCTGGAAGCAGCAGTCATGAATAACAGGAAAAGGCCAGCTGTTACGTTAAAAGGGACTGACTATGACCTGAAATGTATTTGACACTAACGTCTGTAAATAGCCTGCCTTGTGCTCCAAATATGGTTTGATTCTGAGATTGTTATGAAGCCCTGGTGTGCCACCCTGGGGTGCAAAGGAAGCCCTGTGGAGTATTCGGTGAGGTGCAAGAGAAGTATTGTGTGCTGGGAACTAGATAGCTGTGTTTTAAGTTCCTATGTGACCTGACTAGACATAGGTCAGTGAAAGCACCCTGGTCTGTGACATGTTAGTGGTAGACAAATAAATATTGATCACCTAAAATGACAAGGGAGAATTGTAGTGTCAGCTCAAGTTTAAAATATTAGGGCCTCCCCAGCCCCTCACCCACATTTCCCCTCAGGCTCGAGTTTAGCCTTCTCCTAAACAGCTGGCCTGTGTTCAGGAAATGCAAACTATAGCCTAAGAAAAACATTTGGCAAGGTAAGTTCACTGCCAAAAATTCATGGCATTTCAAAGCCAAATATAAACCTCTTTGAGTTATCTGTACTTTTAGATTAATTTTTGTCTGGATATTCTGGGTACAGGGAAAGTACCCAGTTTCTCTTTTCTCATCCCTTCACTCAAGGTGCTCAGCTAGCCCAGTTTCCATTCCCTTTCCAGCCTTCCATCTCCTGCCAAGAACATGCCTACTTTGGAACGAGAAACACTGCCAGCTCCTAGTCTGGCAACAGTCTGCAGCTAAGTCCGGCAGGATGAAGAGATGACTTGCACAGTGAGTGAAAAGCCCTGTCTTCCTGTTTATAGCTGGGTTTCCTTAAGTTAGAGTTTAGAGTTGAGAGACTTAGATTCATCCTCAGAAGCCTTTGTAAATTAGACATCAGAGATGCTGGATAAATCAGAATGATCCCAGAGCCCTCCCATTCCAGCACTGTCCTTCATCAATCACGGAGGACCCTTTCACTCCAACTTAAATACAGAATCCCTCCTGAAATCTCGACCTTGACCCAGAAGGCTCCTGTGCTCTGAAGCTCGCTCCTAAAGGGTCTTCCAGCAGGTCCCTGTCCACTGTCCTCACCCAGCCACACACCCTTCCTCACGTTGCAAATCTGAGCCAGCCCTTCTTCCTTCATTGGTCAAAATCCCGCAGATCTCCTCCTTGCTCTTAAAGGAACTGCTTCTTACCACACCAAGGACTTCTTTTAAACCTGTTTTATTCCCTCCTCCTGGAAGGCGTGGCTGATTCTCCTCCCACCTCCTGGCTCAGAAGAACCCGCCCAGCCCAGGACACTGTAGTTACCACACAGACCTTAAAGCTGCTGCTCAATCATTTTTTTTCTCTACTAGACTCACAGGAAAAAGTACATTTTGTATGAAGACCAGAGCCCACATGCATAGAACAATATATGGAACTAAAAAAAGTTTCGTAGAACACTCGTAAAATTCTCATTTATTTAAAACCAGGTCATACCTTACTATGTTAACTTTACAACCCATGAATGCGTAGGGTCTTCCAGTGTGAAACAAAACAAAACAAAAGAACTCTGAATTCCCTGAAGGGGAGGGCTAAAAATGCAATAGTAGGTAGATTAACATTTATTGTTGAAATATTAATAACACTAACTCTCTTACCCCCCAGCAAGCCCATAAAGAAACTGTTTTTGTCCCCATTTGCAAATGAGCTGGGCTTGATGCTACTAGTCACCAAGAGCCCCCTCATACACTCATGGGGGGGGTGTGCTTTCGAAGGGTAACTGGATTATGGGTCTCACTGGTGGCTTGTTAGGAGAAGAGGTCTGTTCAGAAGAGGCAGGTTACAGGGGCCAACGCCTGGAAGGGCTCATCTCTCTTCTCAGCTTCTCCCTTCACTGTCTCTCAGCCACCATCTGCCTTGCCCTGAGCAGCTCTCCTCTGCCACATCCTCCACCATGCCTTCCTGCTGGCAAACTACAAAAGGGGCCAGCCCTGTAAACCTCTCCTCCTTTAAGTTCTGGATATTAGGTGTTCTGTCCGAGCAGGGAAGAAAGGGACTAGATTCTTGCTCATTGTCAAAAAGCATGGGTGTGTAGGTGCAGAGCTAGGATGTGAACCTGGTTTGTTTGTTCTTGCTCTTAGTCACTCAGCTAAAAGCTTGGTGTCCCTTGATTCATCTGCATGTGGATGCATTTACCAAGCAGAAATGTTGGGGAGAGTTTCTTTGCAGTAACCTCCAACAAGGTCTCAGTCCCCTGCTCAGCAGAAGCTTCCTGGGCAGTATTTATGTCTATACCAGGAGGAAGGCAGCTGGCAAGAGCAGCTGCACTCTGCTCACATATGTTCGACCTCCTCAACTGCCACCAAGTTCAGCACTGTTCAGCAAAGGGAGAGGTTTCATAGTGTAAAGGCAGAGTGTATACACTTTAGAAAATGAGATTTTACATTGTTAGGAACTACCTGTGTTAAGTTCTCCCTCAAATAAATCTTTTAAGGAGGCCACCATAAGGTGGGGTGTTCATTTTTTACCATCAGTGGGAGATTAGATTTATATGCAAAAGGTAGGGATAATAAGAAATGTTCTTTGGGTCAGTGCTATTTATAGGATTTTAATCTGTACAGGAAACATCTGAGAAAGGGTGTGATTGAAATGTATGAGTCATAAGGAATATGAATAGGGAGGGAAAGATTTATTTGCAAAATTTTCAAGCTAATTTTGAAATTATTAACCCTGGCACCAAACTTTCTTTACATTGAGACATTTAGAGTAATAAAGAAATGGCTGGCAAAGGGTTTATATTTCATCTTTATTACATAAATTACATGCAAGTCACATGCTGTACACAGATGCTGTGGCACTTTATCACCTGCCTGTAACTATATGGGAATATTTAACAGCACTGTGGGGTGAAGTGTCCTGGATATGGAACATCTGGGCTTTGTTTCCAGGGCTGTCTCTAACCAACTTTATGACCAGTTTTTTCATGAAAGGGCTGGACTGTGTGATCATGATGCTAGGCAAATAGAAATAACTGAATGGCTGTGTAAGTGAATGAACTAAAAGACTTCATGAGGCCTAAAGCACCTGCCTACAGAATTCATCCTGGAAGCAATGAGAAAGGTAGTATGAGCATGTCTCTGAATCCTTTCTTCACCATCTTTTTTGAAAGAAACAAAGTTAATCTTTCTGTTTATTCAAAATCAGTTCTACTATTCGGCAGGTGGGGTCTTCTTGATGCATGGTATTTCTCCTTTATTGCTCAGTGAAAATAGGTTGATCTTAATTTATGAATCTCTGCACACATATGTTTTGGAGATGGACCCTACTCATACCTGGGCAGTATTTATGTCTATACATATGTGATTTTTTTTTTCCTATACTGAAAAAAAATCTTTCTAAAACACGTTTTCATCTTTGTGTTCTCTAGCAAACCATGAGATTGTATTTATTTCCTTCATTTTCTTGAATCAAATTGAAATGGTAGAATGTAGGCACGATGGCAGTTAAAAGACAGCCCCTGTCTAGTGCCTGAAGTGGGACATGTGGCTTGATGACACTACTGAGCTTATAGAAATTGGGTGGATTGAGGTTTGCGATGAATGTCACCCTGGACAATCTGTAGGCACTGATAAGCGAAGCAGCCCTAACTGCGGCACAGGGATAGTGACTATGAAGGAGAAGTCACATGAAAATGTCAATCAGGTCCTTGGCATATGACCACACAGACTGTGCCCTGTACAGTGCCAGCACCACAAACTGCATGGCAGGTTCTTGCCAGAAGGAACCATTTGGCATCACTCACATGGACGGCAGTGTGAACAGAGCCTTTGAAAATGTGCAATGCACAGTAAGCACAACAGTATACAGAGACTGTCCTAGGATCCTAATGTTAGGAAACACACTTTTTTTTTGATAGTATTAGAAGAAAGAATCTACTGCTCTTCTTCTAATAAAGTAATTCTTCAGATTGGATGGCAGTGACAAATGTTCAGCTGTCAAAATTCTCTTAGTCTTTCTCTTTCCAAAAGTTTTTTGCCATTATCTTCCAGATTCTTAACGTTCCTAGAAATTCTTGAAAATGCAGTTCTATAAGCCAACCTGAATTTACTTTTTGAGTTTCATTGATGGATACAGATTACATAAAAGGGCATTTGGGAAAAGCTGGGAAGTTGTTGGCCCACTTGCTACAAGAGCTCGAGGAAGTATCCTGAGTGATAGGCACAGAGTCCTCTGTGTGCGGGATCTGGACGTCAAAGAAGCTGCCTTAGGAATTTGATACCTTTGACTTTGTGTTACACTTGTCAGAGAAGAATGCCTTCACCAGGTGCTGCTGGAAGTAAAACTCTGTTCTGCTCTGTTTTGTCACTTCCTGACATAACTTTGGAAGTATTATAAAGTACGCAGGCAGCAGCTGACATTGTCGGTACAATACAAGCAGAAGGAACACAAGCAGCATGGTAGGAGTGGAGAGGACCCTTCCTGGAGACTTGGCTGCATCTGACCAGCTCAGCTCTCGGGGCCACTGGCTTCGGTGTGAGTCATGTGTGAAACTGTTTGAGCTTGGAAGCTGCTTGCGTTCCATGGGCTGTAACTCAGATGGCACCAGGTCCAGGTAAATGAGTGAAGTGGGCAATGGGATGACAGAGAGACACTAAGCAGCATAGTGCAAAGACATCCCAATCGAAATTCAAGACGAAACAGTAAGTTTCTCCCTTAATTCATCAGTGGATCGCCACTTAGACCTCTGCTGTAGGTCCCTGAGATTCTAAGTCTGCATGGAAACAGGAGTCAGGAGACGGTACCTCTCGGTTTGTGTATGATCATTCTGCTTTATACTTGTCCTGATGTAATTTACAGTGCTCTTGTAACTCTCCAAAGTGTCCCAGCTGACTTGATAAGGTATATGGTCCTCCAAGGGAAGGGATTCAGCAACGATTAGACATGAACTATGGGCAGCAGGGTCATTTGTCAGTGTCAGCTCAAATTCTCAGAAAAAGTTGTTTAGTAAATAGAAATAAAATTAAATAAATTTCTAAATTATCCCTACAAAAGCAGATCTATCAAAGCAGTATGTCATGAATTTTAAAAGTGACAGAAAATATGTGAGAGGCTGTCAATGTGTGAAAAATATTCAACTTTACTAGTAACCAAAAATAATAGAATTTCAGTAGAAATAATATCAGGTTTTTTCCCTGTGAAAATATTTAAAAATTATTTAAACCCATCCTAATGTCAGGTCTGATCAGAACACTCTCATTTACTTCTGGTGTGTTTATAAATTGCTTTATACACACTTTCTGAAATTCCACCTAATAATATGATTTTAAAACCCCTATAGTTTTACCCTTTTCCTACTATTAATTCAATAAATCTTTATTGAGCACCTATTACCTGCCATGCACTGGGTGATATGAGGCACTGGGTGAAAAAGAAAAACATTATTCATCTAAAATCAAACTTATTTCTTGAATAAGCAGATATTACAGGGAAAAATACTACCAATTTAAATTAAAAATTTGTGATAAGGACTCCTGACGTGGATCTACAGGCTGTTGACAGAGCATGCAGGGCGTGTGTGGGTTGACTGAAGAGGGAGGGAAAGAGCCACAGGCAGAGGAAACAGCTTGAAGGATTTGAGGCTGGAAGAAACTTAGCACATTCAAGTAACAGGAAGGAAACTACTAGACTGGAACAAACTGAACATGGAGTCAAGAGAACCTGATGTTAAGATTCTTATCCTCACAGCCACTCATGGGTTGTGAAAGCAGATGGCACTTTTAGAAATGCTCTGCATGGTGTGGAATAGAGGAGAAGATTAAAGGACAGGGCACGGCATGTAGGAACACACACAGCAGCCCCAAAAGAGAAGCTAGGTGAAGGCTGGGAGATGAGGGAAACAGGAATGGGAAACATACTTGAGGAGTAGGTTCAGCAGGGCCCAGGATCTGAACAGACGGGATGGCGTGGGAGAAAGAACACGTCACTTCCGGTTGTAATATTAGCGACTAGGTAGAAATGTGGTGTCACTATCAAAAGAGGCAATAAAGAAAAGGAGGTTTTTATAGAGAAAAAAAGGAAAGATACTGATATGGAATAAAACGTGTAAGTGGAAATGACAAGCAGATAACTAGTAGATCTGGAGCTTGGAAGAGAAGGGTAGGGCTTTGGGGAACAGACAAGCCTAGGTAAGGGTGACATGGTTTTGACCTGAGTGAGAAGGTCCAGTTTCTCCTCTAAGGAATTCCCTCCTTCATAGGGTCAGGGGAAGAAGCAGGAGTTTGTAAGGAGCACTGAGGGCAGGAAGGTGAAAGGGCAATAAGTGCTCTTTGAAAAATCTAGCCTGAGTGCACAGCACCCAGAGCCAGATTGACAGATAAAGGTCCTCACTGAGGCATGTGCAATAGTGAAGGCTTAGCTTTAACCTAAAACATTAGAAAAAAGAGAAGTTATATTTAAATAAATTGTGACATTCATTCTGTGGAATGAATACAGTTAAATTAGACGTTTTTGACAGTTATTAAGTGAGAATAGAAGGCATAATATTATACTTGCAACGTGATCCACATTCTGAAAAAATTAAAATGGTTGGTTATATGCCTAGGGAAAAAACGTGGCTGAGTGTTAAGAGTGGTTAACTATGGATGGTAGGATTCCAGGGGATATTTTCACTTCCTTGTCTATTTGTATAATAGTTATAAAATAAGTGATAATATTTTTATGAAAGAGGACAACTTACACATATTTTACACAACATTAATGATTTTGATTTTAATTCCATCAAACAATAATTGTTCAGCCAGACATGGTTGGCACACACCTGTAATCACTGCTACTTGGGAGACTGAAGAAGGAGGGTTGCAAGGAACCTGGCCTAGGTACCTTAAGGAGACCTTGTCTGAAAATAAAGTTTTGAAAAGGGCCCAAGGTGTAGCTTAGCAATAGAGATGTTTTCTAGAATACATGAGGCCCTGGTTTCACCCTAGTACTGGAAAAAAAAAAAAAAAGATTCAGAAGAGCTAAATTTAATTTATATAATTTTTCCTTGAATTATTTTACAAAACAAATCACTGTACAGTTTTGTAAATCATCTGCTAGTTGAAGGTTTTTAAAATATAGACTAAGTATAGTTCTAAAAAGTTAGAGGTCATAATAGACTGAAAGAGACATTATAAGCTTTTGTGAAGGACATGATAGTAAATGTTTTCACTTTGGTCATACAGTCTGTGTGGCATATTGTCATTATTATTTAAGACAAGTGTGAAAACTCTTAGTTCGTAGGCCACTCAAAAATAAGTCACAGGGCCAGGGATTTACCTCAGTGGTACTGGTGCCTGCCTGGCAAGCACAAGGTCTCAAGTTTGATTCCTGGTAACTACATACTACAGTGCTGGATGTGGTGATTCATGCCTGTGATCCCAGCACTCAGGAGGCAGGAGCAGAAAGATTGCTGTGAGTTTGAGGCTGGCCTGGGCTACATAGTGAGTTCAGGACCAGCCTGAACTACAAAGTGAGACTTTGTCTGAAAAAAACCCCAAAATCACAAATTGTATTTTGTCTCCTGACCATAGTTTAAGAAACTGAACTATGGAATGGACACCTTAGAATAAAAGATAACTACTTTTTCATAAAAGCTAATATTGTATCGGGCTAGGTGTATCTTCAGTTATTAGGGTAAAAGAACTGATTTCCATTTTGTATGGGAAACACAACAAGTGGAAAAGATAAAGTGATCCTTTAAAGAGTTCATATGTTTTCAGTGAAAAAATAGTCCTACTCAAAGAGTTGATATTTTTAACCTAGAAAGGGAAATGCAAAAGAAAGAATTTTTGTAAAATAAAGAATGTTTTATATTTTTTCTATAATCTTAAGTGTTGTAGTATGATGAGGGAAGTATTATGGTTATGCATCAGTCTTCCCTGTTGTGCACGCCACAGACTTGGGGTCCACTCTTGCTCCCCTCATCTCCAGTCTCTGTCCTAAATGTAGTTAGTGCCATTAGTGCTCCAAGCAGACCCTGAGTCTCTCCACTGGAATCGCCTCCAGCTGCTGATAGGATACAAAAGACTCAAATCTGTCCTTTCTGGTCAAATTTATTTCTTTGCCTCCATCAGGCCACGGCCAGACTTTCTGATTATTCATTCTCTCTGGCATGTCTTCCCTCCCTATTTCGCTTCTTTCACTTCCTTACAAGTTTCTCTCTCCATAAATCACCTGCGCTCGAATGCCTGTCTCAAGCTTTGCTTCTGTTATGAGACACTCAGTTGTAATTATTCTGTCTGTTAAGCACATTGGGGCTTTTCCCCCACTGCACTGCTTGGAGAAAAAAGTCCTGGACTAAGGTGTCTGACCATTATATTCTCCTGTACTTCTAGTAACTTCAAAATTGAAGATGTGATCATCCAAGAAGCTTTTATGAATATCAGGAAATAGTTTTCAGAGTTAGTCCACAGTGATTCAATAAAGAGCAGGACCCATAAGGATAAACAAAGAGCTCAGAAGAGGTTTAGTTTTCAACTGACAGAGGTATTTAGAATTATTGCTAGTATTATTAGTACTAGTGAGTGGAAACAGCTGCATATTCAATATTACCAATTTTGCTAATTGTTACTGATTACACTTTAAAATCACACTAATAACTAATAGCCTATAAATAATCTTGTTATAAGACCTTTCCATTTTATTATATTGTAATAGGTTCACTGATGCTTAATATGATGTGAATATTTGCTGACTCTAAAGAATACCTTTATTAGGATATGAATATATGTTCAATTTATCTTCTCAATTACACCTACATTAAAACCTTGAAAATTAAGTTTGCAAATACAGGCCGTATGCAAGCAGCAGAGCCTATATGACTTGTGACCTCCTGCTCTATTGCACTGTAGTTAATGATTCACAATAACCTTCAAGAATAAGCACCGTGTAAATCAAGGGTTCAGCTTGACTCTCTGGGATATGCTGCATACAGCAGCCAGTCGGAGGCGGACCAACTGCAGAGTGCGAGCTGTGAGTCCCGGGATCACAAACTCCTGGCAATGGCCAGCATTTTCCTACGAGAGACAGCACTTTCCCCCACACTCCATCTAAAATACTCTCTCTTCACTTTTTGTTTTATTCTGGAAGTAGGAAAATTCGTTACTTCTTGTACTTTCCTAAGGAAATACATTTTGCTTCAAGTTACTCATAGTCTTTTTAAACTGGCAAATCTATTATAAATACAAAGTAGACCATTGTTTAGTTTGATAATAACAGCGACTGAATGCTTAGTGTTTTGTTAGCCATTATTTGTAAATATATTACCCAGCTACAGATACTAAAATGCCTGTGCCTTCCTTGCAGGAGAACAGATTCAAAACAAAACAGAAGGAAAAAATGAAACAAAACAAAACAAAATCCTCTGAGTGTGCTGTTTTTTAAATAGAGGCAAGTCTAGATTATTCCAGGATCTGAAATGAATCTGTTTCCCAGGAATTTCTGTTTGTTTTAAATTGAATTCTTTATTGGTACATTTTATGTACATGTAACAATCACACTCAACATTGGGAATTTGTACCAATATGTGACATGAGTTAATTCTCATTTTTACCCAGGAATTTCTTTCACTTTCATGAAGTGACTTTGGTTAGTTACAGGCACAGACCCCAATAGGCTTTGGCACAATTGCTCAAACTTCTCTCGCTCTCGATGGCTCTTCTCAGGTAAGGTCTGAGCAAATGCTGGAGGGTGAAGGGTTTGGCTACAGCTCACACATGGGACGATTCAGAACCTGGGCCTCGGAAGTTAGGCCAAGCTCAGTCGTTTGGATCTTGCTATATTATATTTTATTTCTATTCATTATGACATTTTATTTAAATCAAGTCATTTTTAAGTTAAATTTATTTAAAAAGGAAACTTTATTTCACTATTATCAATAGAAGACAAGTATGATCTAGAGGAGAAATAGTGTATTTCATCAACTTCATAACACACTTTGACTGTCTCTGAAATCAGAGTGTGTTGATGGCATCTTACAGTTATAACTGAAAACATTTCTGGTTTATTGAGGGGTGCACAGTACTAGGAATTGAATCCAGGGTCTCATGGATGTTAGCCAATGGCTGTACTGCTGAGCTACCCACCAGCTCATTTAATTTTTTTCCACACTTTTATTGGTATATTTTAGATATGCATAATAACATCAATCATAGGGAATTTGTACACTAAGTCTTTTTAAAATTTAATCTGGGTCTGGGGATTTAGCTCGGTGTTTCTGGCGCCTAACTTGCAAGCACAAAGGCCTGGTTCAATCCCCGGTAACCACATACAATACTGGGCATGGAGACTCACACCCAGCAGCAATTAGTACCACATAGCACAGTGCCAGGCATGGTGGCTCATGCCTGTAATCCCAGCACTCGGGAGGCAGAGGCAGGAGGATTGCTGTGATGGGAGTTTGATGATGAGCTCAGGGCCAGCCTAAACTACAAAGCGAGACCCTGTCTCAAAAAAAAAAATAATAATAATAATAATAATTTAATCTGAACACAAGTTATTGCTAAATTGTGGCTGGACTCCAATTTGATCCTTCTATTTCAGCCTTTTTCTTCTTAATGACCCCCCAATACTATGTTTAATACATCAATAATATGCTAGATTTGATGAAATATCATGATAAATTCTGTAAAATATGAAAATTTAAAAGCAAACGTAACAAATGAAAACTAGGATAGATCAAATTCTACATTGTATGACTGAAGATAAGTTTCTTTTATCAGAATCAAACTTTTTTAATCAAATGGTATTCTGGTAGTTTTAGACAAAAATAGGCAGCCCACAAATGAGACAGTCTGTATGTTTTTACACTGGTGCACATTAAAAATATAAACTCACATGAAGATGTAGCTGGGTAGTTTGAAAGTTACTTATTTTATCTGTTATAATTAACTGTGCATGTATATATTTTGCAACCAGAAAATGACATTTCAGCACACCACTGAGTAAAACACCGAGACATCTGTACAGTAGGGAGTTCCTCTGTGTTTTTGACCCTGGTTTTACTTTCTGTGCTTCTAATGGGCATGCCTAATGGTCAGTCATGGAAGACATGGAACATCTATGATTATACCTGAGCACTTGTCCCTATTTGATGAGATCGGTAAGGCTGATTAGTTCAGCACTAGCTATACATTCTGAATAACATTTCCTGTGAAATTACAGGATTGATGTGCTAATTCTTCTTCCTGAATATATATGAATGTAAACAGAAGACTATCAAAATGCATTTATTGATGGACTCAGCAGGATCAGAGACAACAGATTTTTGACTTGAGCCAGATGGTCAGGTGAATTAAGGAGAATAGGTAAGAAGCAGACTAGGGGGACTTCCCAGAACCAAGAATATCAGTCACACTTCTGGAGAAGACCCTTGTATGCATTCAGAAAGAAATAACATAGTATCTGTTTCCTCATTCCTTGGTTCATTTGGTTACTCATGAATCCAAATATCTACTGAACACTAGGCTCTGGAATGAGTTCTAAGGAGAGAAGTTTGAAAGAGACCAAAGAGCTCATGGTCTAAAAAGAAAACAGAGAATACCAGATATTGAAGTTGGGTTTCAAAGTCAAGGTGAATGTAGTCAAAGCATGCTATCCATAAAGTAAAGGAGAAGAATTTAACTTTATGTGGTTAGCTCAAAAGGAATGATAACTTGAGTTGGGTCTTGAAATGTAAACAAAAGTTTCTAAGATGTCCCAGACTCTGAATGACACAACTTGCTAATATGGGAAGATAATATGGCTAAAAGATTGAAGAGGATCCAGGCGCTGTGCTGCACACCTATAATTCCAGCACTCAGGAGGCTGAGATTGGATTACCTTGAGTTTGAAGCCAGTGTGAGCAATATAGTGAGTTCAAGGCCAACTTGGATAACCTAGTGAGGCTCTATCTCAAAAAACAAAAAAATTTCAAAAAAATCTTGGAGAGGCTTCCTACTCACAAATGAAGGAATTTTTGTATAGCTGGAAGGAGTGAACACTGGAAGATGTCAGGAAAGAGGCTAGAAATGATAGGAAAGGTTGGATGTGAAGGATATGAAAGTTGAATTTGATTTGAACTTAATAGAGGGATCTGTAGGATTTTAAACCAAGAATAGCTGGATTATATGTGTTTTGTATGCTGACCGATGGTAACAAAATATAAATTTTATATAAAAACATCACTTGAAGACCTTACCCAGAGTACTAGATCTTTAGCATGTAGCTATCTGCATTATTCAGTAGTTATTTAGGGACAAATCAAGGTGAAGTCAGTTGGGAAGGAGTGAAAATGTAGATGATTAGTGTTATTGATGTAAGGTGTTGGATAAGCCACACACCAGGCTGATGTCTCGGGGTACATGATAACTGACTTTGGGAAGCAGAGAAGAAGGGGGCAGGTGACAGCCTCTCAGGGAATTTGAGAAGTAGCTGGATCTCCAGCAGATGACAACGACAAGCGTAGGTAAGGGATGTTGGAGGACTTCTTTGCCTGCAAATCATCAAATAATTTATATAGATTACTTTTATAACTGTTTACATTTTTTTGGCTTTAAAAATTTTATAATTTTATTTGCTTTGTTTTTTGAGGCAGGATCTCAGTATGCATTTTAGGCTGGTGTTGAACTCACTATGTACCCCAGGCTGGCCTCCAGCTCCCTGTGCTCCTCTGTCGCCTTGCTCCTGAATGCTGCGACTGCAGGCATGCACCCCATGCCCAGCTACAGTTTCTCTTTTTATTTTTAACTTTCTTTTCAAAGTGTTTGGCTAACTGAATACTGTGAAGAACCCCATGTACGTATCCCCAACTCTACCAACTATCAACCTATGGAAATTTTATTTCACCTTACCTCATTAGATTATTTTGAAGCAAACCTCAAACTATTACATAATTTAAGACCATGATCTTTATTCTTCTCAGTCCAAACCTGTGTCAGACTTATAGGCGATGACAACCTGGCACTGTGGCTGACTGGAAAAATACTAAGAAAATTAACAACCTTGGGTCAACGTAATAAGGAGAAATAAAAAATAAGACAATAGTAACTTGATTACAAATCATTTGTGGACGGGATAAAGTAGAATAATTTAAAAATAATGCTAATCTGGTACATAAGGTTAGTGGCAAAATCCTAAAAGAAGAATTAAACTAATGACGTTAACTTTATGAGCAGAAAATTAAAGTAAATTCAATTTTTTAAAAATGTGTAAACTGAAAGAAATAAGTAGGAAAGAACTGTTAGACTAGAAATAAAAACTGGAAAGCAGAAAAAAAAAACTAGGCTGAGGGGTGTAAGGGGAAAGAAAATTAAGTGCAATTTAGAATATGATCTGGTTCATGTAAGAGCTGCCAATTAGCTCTTCCATTTGGTAATTACATACTGGACCTGCCATGTGCTAGGCGCGGTTCTCAGGACGGGAGTGTTCGGTGCCTTTGGAAACCACCTGTGCTGCTTAAAGAGGAGCAACATGAGATCTGGGGCCAGCAGCTGCCTCTACCTGATTCTGCCTGAACCTCATTCTGAGTCTTTATTAGCACCTGGCTCTTTGAGAAATGGAGGCGACTGGAAGGGGTTCAAAGAAGTGGAACAGAAAATAATTAGAGGCAGAGATTGATTTTAGCAGGAAGATCAAAGGAACCAAAATACAAGGAACTTGGCTAAGCAAAGGCAGAAGAAAATGAGCTATTTAAGGCATGTAAAGAGGAGTGAAGCCAATGAGAAATACTGAGCTGGGCACATAACAGCCCTACATGCTCTGCACGTGAGGAAAGGCAGGGCGAGCTGCTCACCTGACGCGCTGTTGCACAGCAGCCCCATCCCACACGTTCTGATGATCAACAGGCTTCTCCTGCATGGAAACTGCCGCAGAACATGAGCTTCCCAGGGGCAGGAATTGTTTTGACCTTTCCACTTTGGAAAAGAACCTGTGCTAAACCAGCTCTTCCCTGTGGTGTGTTTTCTCTCAAATGTAATGTTCTTCACTCCACAGAGTTTCTTCAAAGTTTTTATCAGTGAAGGCAGAGGGAGAGAGAGAAAGAGAGAGGAAGGAAGAACAGGGGAGCAGGAGAATGAGAGAGAGAGAGAGAGACAGAAAGAGAGACAGAGAGAGAGAGACAGAAAGAGAGACAAAGGGAGAGATAGACACAGACAGATATTTGTGTACTACTGTGAATTTTAAGTTTCTAAGTCTTAACAGTTGTAATTTGGTACTTTTTAAAGTTTGTAATCAGTTGCTTTCAGAGTTCAAGACTATGTTTTTGGTAGGGTTTATCTGAATATTTATTATCATACATACAAAACAAAAAATATAAATGAACTCTGATATTTTGTTAATTCTCCATTTCTTTCTTAAAAATTGGCTTAATATCTTGCTTTTCCTTATGACTTTACTGTAATCCATACTGTAAGTAAAATTTAAAATAGGGGATATCCTGTTTTAAAACTCTGATTTAGAGATTCATCTGTATTTATTAATCTAGCTTTTTTTTTTTTTTTTTTTGAGACAGGGTCTCGCTTTGTGGTTCAGGCTGGCCCTGAGCTCAGCCTCAAACTCACATCACAGCAATCCTCCTGCCTCTGCCTCCTGAGTGCTGGGATTACAGGCGTGAGCCACCATGCCCAGCACTGTGGTATGTGGTACTGGTTGCTGCTGGGTGTGAGTCTCCATGCCCAGTATTGTATGTGGTTAACCAGGGAATCAAACCCGGGTCCGTGCTTGCAAGACAGGCGCCAGAACCACTGATCGAAATCCCTGGCCCCTATATATTCATTTTTTAAGACAGGATCTCTCTAGTTGCTCAGGCTGGCCTCAAATTTGTGATCCTCCAAACTGGGGTTAAAGTGTGCGCCATTATGCCCAGTTAGCTAGTTATTTTAAAATTAACCTTTTTGTTTTTAAGGCTAGTATACATTTACATGAAGTTTTGAGATATAATACAAAGATCCCCTTTTACTCCATTTCCCAGTAGTGTTGACATCTTGCCAAACTAGAGTAAAAGACTAAATCAACGTCTAACACTGATGCCTTCAAGACACAGGACGTTCCCATCACAAGAAGGAGCCCTCATGTCACCCACTTCTAGCCTCACTATCTTCTTCAAGCACAAATCTGTCCTCTAGCTCTATTCTTTGGTCATTTCAAAAACATTATATAAAGACAATTACACAACTTGTAACATGTAGAGATGTGTTTCTCCATTCAGCCCCATTCTGTGAAGATTCGTCCAGACTGCTCTGGGCTTCAGAAATTCATTTCTCTTGATCACTGCCTAGTATTCCATAGCTCAGACACACCACAGTTCCTCACACTGTTGACCAGGGAAGGATATCTGGGTTGTTTCCAAGGACTTCGTATTTTTAACACATGTAGAGGTCTTCTTAACTAAGAGGGCTATTTTGAATTGTTTTAATGTCTTTTTTCTAATACAAACTTAGGGCAAAAAAGACCCACAAAGTAGCCAACACTAGAACAACTACCTTTCATAAAAAGACTAAGAATCCATTCAGCATAGGAGATCTGACAGGAACTAGCTGAAAACAAAGGCCAGCAACATTAGCTTGTTCTTAATGTCTTACAACAGCTGGAGAGAGGAATAAGCTTTGGGAGGTTTATCCTCAAGTTTGCTAACACTAAAGAGTATGTCCAAAATGAATCAGAATAAGGTTTATTATTGTCATTAATTCTACACTTTATTATAGTCACAAGATGGTCCCTGCCCATACTCACAGGGTTGAACTAAAAAGAGTCCAAGTGCCTTGCTTCCTTATAGAACAGACAGGAAAAATAAAAATAATTGAGTTCATGACACTTGCTACTCATATTGCAAACAGAGCTTACAAAATGGGATGAATAAGCCATCCAGTGCACATCCCCACGACTAGTTGGGGATGTGTGCTTCTCTTTGCTTCCTGGGCAATGTTTTCAAGAAAATGCTCAGTGTCTCCTGGGGACAAAATTAGAGAATCTGCATTTTGAGGTACAGTACCTCCTGGCCTTCACCTTTCAGTAACTTCCTCAGTGGTAGCATCTGGGCCTGTTGGAAGGAAGGGGCACAATGGACTTTTATTTCCCTTTCCTTTTGACCCTGTTCCTGAGGAATCTGGAATCACTCATGTATGTCCTCCCTGGTTAGTATAAGATTCAAGCATCTGGCTGTGGCCCAAAAGCTTTGCTGCTGTATCCTGTCTCAGTCCCAGAAAATCTTAGCTCCTGGAAGGGAGGGGATCAGGCTTGGGTTTGCCACTCCTGCTACAGGCCTAGCCACCAAGAAGGTTCCTCCCAGCACCATACCAACAAGGCCTTACCATTTTTGGTAACTTGACTAGACAGCCTGGGGGTGTGAGCTCATATGACCTTTCATGTTTTTCTTCTTAGCAATTCTAAATATGAGCCTTTGGTAGTTTCACATTTTAAATAAATCAAAGGAGCAGAGCTTATACAGAGAAGAGGCAAGCTGTTTCAACTCTTGATTTAGATTTTCTTAGGTTATTTTTTTTTTCTGGGAAGTGCTTAGGTATGAAATCATGGAATAAAGGATCTAGAAGTTTCTACTCAGCAATTTTATACTAGCTCTTTATAAGTATAGTATATTCCATAAAGTACAGGTAAAACTTTAGTATTTCTAAAATCCTATGAAACTAGTGCATTTTGGTAGAGACACAGATTATTAGAAATGTGGTTTCTTAAAATTATGACCATAATATCTAAAATTCCTCTTTCTTTCTTTCTTTCTTTCTTTCTTTCTTTCTTTCTTTCTTTCTTTCTTTCTTATCTATCCTAAAATGTCTAGAATCTTATAAGGAGAATATATTGTTTTAAGCAAAAGCTGGATGTTGAATTTTGAATTGATTTGGACTTATTTTGTTATATCCTCCCTATACATTCACTCATCAGCAGATGTTTGTTGAATACCTAACAAGCACACTTAAATATATCTTAACTCTGGAAGTTCAAAGAAACAAAGCATGCCATTGTTGGGACCTTCAGGAAAAGGTAAGAACAAATAGAAGGAAAAGGATATGCAAAGAAAGAGGAAGTGTGATTGTGTTCTAGGTGATTTTTCAGGAGACAGCAATGACAATAATGAAAAATGTTCAGCACAGAGGGAGACAGAGCTGATAAGTGAGGTGGATGCTTTGGTTTGGCTTGCAAGAGAGTATGTGAATATTTTGAGTTGAATTATGAATCAGCCTTAGAATAACTCAGGGTCTGAAAGAACTTTCAATGAACTTATTTTTGAAAATCAAGAAGGTAAACTTGTCCAAATTTTGCCCAGCTAGCTGGCTGCTACCACAAGATTTTTTAATGCATTTGTTTCCTTTGATCCTCCTAATGATTTGTTTCCTTTCTAATATACAATTCTAGTGTGTCCTCTTTCAGCTCAGCAGTGCAGTAGGCTGCCTTCTGCAGGGCAATACCTGTATCCGAGAAGAGGGCAGGACTTCCTCCTCCTGGGGTTTTAAAGTGAGGGGAGGCCACTTGTTTTGATTTTTGTTTGTTTGTTTTTAAATTTCTGGGAGGTTGGCTTTTGTAAAAGACTTGAATTAAAGCTGATTTATTTGGGCATTGGGATGGACTTGTCTCTCCTTTTTCTTTCTCTTTAGTTTTATTCAAATTGGATGATAGTATGTGTTAGTGAATACTTGGGTCTGTCCATAGGTCGAGGTGATGGAGTATCCATCTACTACCATCTGTTTCCTGGGTACTTCCGGTGATGACTGCTGCCTTGACTCTTGGTGCATAAGATTCTAGTGCAGAGGCCTCATGTGCTGATTTCAGAGGCACCTACCACTCAGTCCGACTGTTCACCAGCATTCAGATGGCCTAGGCCAGCCACCTCCCCTGTCTCCTGCTCTTGCCACTCTCTGCAGTTCTACCTGAGGAACAAGATGGTTCTCTTCCCAGGTGAGAAGTCAGTTCTTCTGAAGTGAACTCTGGTTGCCACATTATTGCTTTGTGGATCTCTGAACGTTGGGACATTCTGGGCAGTATGGGGATCATGTGCAGAGGGGGTGCAGGAAAAGATGAGGAGGAGGAGAGATGGAAAGACAGCAATAAAACAAATTCTCTAACAACTTGGAGGCTGAGTTGCCTTGTATAGGGAGAAACTGATGCACCTGAAAACTATTTGCAAAGATTTAACATCTGAGTAAAATTAGTACCAAAATGCCTGCAGTGGCTTCAGAAGATTTTCATATCCACTTAATGTTACATTTTCAGGAGAAAAAAAATGTACAGTAGGTACTTGTTAGTGATTAGGCACCAGATTTGTAAAATGATATATATAGGCTAGTCCTTATTGACCTGTCAGAGAAGGAAATCATATTGTATTCAAGAAGAACATGTAGGTTTTTTTTTTCCTTTTTACAAGCCCAAATCAAATAGATTACCTTGCTGAGCAGTGAACAACTTGAAATGCAAATGGATATGTAAGGTTAAGGTGCAAGAGGATAAGGACTTGCATTTGAAAGAGCAAGTTCTTCTGTAATTTGGTGTCACAAAATTTACTTAAATGAATATAGAAAAAACCATTTACTTTGAAATGGAAAAACTTTTCAAGAAAAAAACCAAGCCAACACAAGGGTGATAAAGGAAGTAGATTTTATACTTAGGCAGCAGCCTTCTTTTTAAAGGCAAAATAGGTTTCAAAATTTTCATTCTTTTTCCCCTTGTTCAGTCCACTGTCATCTCTGTTCTTGACACTGAAAAAGCTTCCTGTTGAGTTTCTCTTTTTTTAAAACTTTTGTGTCCTTACAATTTACTTTCTACTCAGTGGTCAACGTGATCTACTAAAGGTCATCATTTTAAGCTTACAACTCTCTGAAAGCTTCCTACATACTTAGGTTCAGTTTCCAACCTCTTAAACAGAGAGACAATTTCATCATTACCATGTGAGCAGGAGTCCTGTCTAAGTCTATTCAGCCAATACAAGGGATTTAACACCTTAGTCTCTGCCCACAAAGAGTCAATAGTGCTAGCCCCCAACTCCAACATTTTGACCTCAAATCTAGACAGAGGTAGAGGGTTATATCACTCCCAGTAGAAAACCCTACTAGTCTACTTACTCTGGGCCCTGCTATATCCATCCTCAGAAATACTGACACTGGATATTTGTCTTCCTGGGGTGCTCCGCTTCGGTACCTGCACGTTTGGATTCTTTCTCCCATTCAATGGTAACTTCTTAGATAGTTCTTCTTGTACAAGCTATCTACAATAGCAAAACTCTCTCATATACATATGCACAGGTACATACACAGTTTTTTTGTGTGCATTTGTTACTATACACACTATTCTTACTTGTTTATTGTCTCCCCTCTTTAGAATATAAGTTCCATGAGAAAAATCAGTTTAGTTTGTTGTTATACCTTTAGTGCCTAGTGATAAATTTTTTAAAAATGTTTGTTGATTAAAGAAAATAGATGCCATTATATTACACAGCATTTTATCATATTCATAGAAAACTAAGGTGAAGCAGAAAAGCATTATCAAATTCATTTTTGAAGTAAAGCATTAAAACACTAAAATTAACAAATCCCACACTGAATATTAGTTATAGAGGGAGGAACTATACTAGAACTATTATTTTCTTATTAAGTCACAGTGGACTATTTCAACATAAAGCAATTCATCAGATAGGTCAAACTGAAAGATATATGACATGCAAAGGCTATATTTTATGTAATTCTCTTTTCTTTATTACTTAAGGGCAAAATGTCGGTGTTGGTTACTATTACCTACATATTGGCTGCACCTCATGTCATTTTACAATTTATATACCTTTTCAAGTCTAGGCCAAAAACTTTGATCCATTTTTCACAGAAAAGAAGGGATAAGGAAATAAGTTCTGTCTCTCCCTATGAAACAAACGTGAACATGTTTTTCATCTGATTCTAGGTCCTAACAGAACTGATCCACGAAGAAGGCAAAGCACAGTGTCGGAGTAGCAAACACAGGACACACGTGCAGGCCCTTTGCACTCCAGCAGCCTCACAGGGAGGGCTCACCAGTTCCAGAACTCCTCCAGCTGAGTACTAGTGCACCATGAGACTTCTCAACACAGTGTTCCAGGTAGCTGCTACCAGTGACTTGGGGTTAATAGCAAAGTTAACAATGTTTTTCTAACTCTGGAATAGAATGAGCAAAAAACCTTCCAGATGAATCTGAGTTTGGGTCCCATACCTTCTTTTTACTACTTGTTTATCACTGGGCTACTTAACCTTTCTGTTTGATTCATGATACTAATGTGGAGTTGTTACAAGAAATACAAATATGTTTTAACCAGTAGTGTCTGTAAGGTACTAAGAACAGTGCTTGTTTGATTAGCAGTCACTAAGTAGCACCATGTAGTTATGGTGGTTATAAGGTCATACTTTACCCCTAAATATGGAAGACCTAGAACCTTGGAAGGTGGAGGACATGCAGGAGCGGGGTGCGCTAGACCTGAGATTGAGCGATAGACGAGGGGTGGCTCCCAAAGTGTGCAGGCTGGTGAGAAATTGCAAATACTCAGGCCTCCGGCCAGAGGCACAGGTCAGAAACTCTAGAGATGGAGCTCAGTAAAGTGTATTTTAGAAAATGGTCTGTATGCTTTCTAGTTTGGGAAATATGCAGTAGAGATAAGACATCTGGAGGAAGGGATAGCAGTAATGAAGTCAGAGGAAAAGAATGAGCACTCACCTGATGGTTAATTTGGAAGAAATCAGAGGAGCTCTGCTCCTAGGAGCTGTGGCTACATCAGCACTCTGCACTATAGTGGCTGTTTCCCACAGATTGAATGCCAACCTGCCACAACCTGAACACTAGGAGCCCACAGGTTTGAATTCAAGGTTTAACATAGGGAGAATGTCTCAGACACAACTGCAATGCAGGCAGACAAAAGACTGAACTTCAGTCTTTTTTCCTACAGAGAGATAGATAATATTCTTAATGGTTTCAAGTGAAGCTTTGACTAAAGACAAGAAGCTGCCTTGGACAATTCTTCAAGCTTCCTTAGAATGGTGTTTTCATGAATGAATTGTATCCTGAAGGTTCAAAGAGAACAAAGGGGAGGTGGGAAGAGGGAACACCAAAGAAACGTCAAGAGATTTGATTCAACTATACTAGTATCTCTATTTCATTTGTTCCACGTAGGCCATTGCTTTTCCTCATTCCAACTTTTGTTACCAATTTACCAGAGATAGAAGTAATTCTCGTGGAGTTAGCAATTTAAAAAAATGTAAAGAACATAATCATTTCAAAGCTGTATTCTGTCCTTCAGCTTTTAAGCAACACATACATTTATAGACTGTTTCCAAAGTTAACTCCTGCAGCAGATATACTGTATAATTGTTTCAGCACTTACTTCTCTTTAGTTCTACTTAGTAAGAATATTTTTAAATTAAAAATTGAATTTACATGTGCTTAGACATTCTCATACTTACAAATGTATGTTCATGTGGTCTAGAACCAGTATCTTGTTATTAATGTACAAGGATTTCATTAGAGACCAGTAGGCATACAGATCCAACGTAATTATTGAGCACCTTTCCTGGCATATTCTGTGCCTTCCCTTAACCATGTGTACAGATATTATTGTCATTCCCATTATGTAGATTGTAGCACTGAGGCTCAGACACATAAAGGAGCTAGTCCATACTCTCACAGCTAGTTAGGTCAACAAGGGTGGACTCTAAATGCCAGTCTCCTATAGGCAGTGTTAACCCACTGCTAGGGGATCACCCTTAGGAGTGACCTGAGTTTACTTCAGTTAGAAATAGCAGCTGGGCCTTCCCAACTAATGTAGAGCTGTGAAGGGTACTTCCCATGGAATATTACTGGGGCTGAAGTTTATCACTGCCTTCTAAACTGTTTTCTGTTCCAAAGTCTGGCGTGCACAGCCATGTTGCAAGTAAGCCAACCCTGCCCTCATAGTGGCCTGAACAATGAAAATGACAAAAGTAACAATAATCATGTGCTTAAGGACATCTCTATGAAAGTGTTAGGAGGTTTTATAGAAAAGCAGCAATTAGTTATTACTGAAATGCTTGTGAGAAGAGCTTTAAAGTAACAAAAAATTCCTTTAAAATGCTTTTTAACCTTACTTTTGAAGGAGACCCCTTTTATAAAGATGCTAGGATGTTTTATCATTGATCTTCAAGTACACAGAATATTTTTATACCAAAGGAAAACAGCCAACTATTGTTTGTGTTTCTAAACACAAAGTAGCATAAGTGAGTTTGCTTTAAGAACTTCAGACAATGAGTCTGGTTAATGATTAAGAATGGGTTTCCTAGGGAGTCAGGCATCCTTCTCTGAAAGGTGGTGGAAAGAAAGTAAGTTAACTATAGCTCTAGAGTTGTGCTACAGAACTGGTTTGCATTCTCAAAATTCATTTCTTCAATATAGAGCCCCAAATAATATTAAAAAAAAAAAAAGGAGTGGTGCGCGCGCACACACACACACACACACACACACACACCCCTATAATCCCAGCTCCCAGGGAGGCTCAGGCAGGCTCAAAGACCCAGGCTATCATCTGGACTGCAGAGAGATCTTGTATAAAATAATAATAATAAATAAATATTAAAAAATAGAAACACTTATGAAACCTTTCTGGTTTCTAATCCTGAAACAGTGTTAGCTATTTACTTCTTTAGACATAACTCTTCTGAGGTTTAGGCTGGCAACTTATCTAAAACTGTGGAAGTGAAGAAACTAAAACTGTAACCCACATCTGCTCATTTCCAGGTCCAATTGGTCTTACCACTTCTTTGGAATGTTCCTCCCAACAGTTGACAGTTTTGATGCTGAGGAAATTGAGGCAGAATTAAAGTAAGTGATCTGTGCAAAGTTGGACAGTTGACATGTGACTGGGAGTCACTGCAGATATTCCCTATTAAATGCCTTAATCTCACTTATAAAATATCATGGCATATTACTTTTGGAGGCTTTCTAGCTTTGGGAAAGGCATTTTGCTTTTCTTGGTTGCATTCATATGGATGCTATATATCTTTCGTTGCTTTCTGAATTTACTATATATTTTCCAGTAACCAAAATGAAGTAAAGCTGTATCCATGCTCTTTGCTCTCATTTATATTGTGAACAAAGAAGTTCAATTTGCTTGGGATACTAGTGTTTCTCAATAAATGAAGCCTAAGTGGACACTTTATGATTTCAGAGTCAGGAATAGGACTTTCTATTCAGCAAGCAGCAATCACTGCTGTGCTCACCCACCAGAAGTGAGAAGAGCGAAACTCTTACACTAACAAATCTCTGTTGATAAAACAAAATCTCCTCTCAAGAACATTCTGTCTTTGCAAAACACTACCAAGTGGGGAGAGCACTTGTTAGTTAATAATAAAAAGAATTCTTTAGTGACTACTCAGATGAATGAATATGTTTAAAAGGCATGGAGTATGTGAGGAATTTTAATCCAGCTTCTGTATTCAATCCCACAACCAATAACCGTACAGAAACTACTGGCCTCTGAATGATAAATGGCACCAGACTCCACTAAAAGGGAGAATGATCCCAAGTCCTGTAATGTAGCATCACTCTTTTTAAATTCCTGTGTGGACTTCTTTTTGGTGGTAGCTGATGAATGGTCTCAGTTAAAGAGCTTTGGATGTGAAGTAAATGACCATGGAGCATTCATCCTCCCACGCTACAGCCACATCCTTTTGTGTTATTGATAAGATCCAACCTCAACTATATACAGTTCAGCCTTTCATTGACTTACATTTTCTATTAGTTAATTTCAAATTATTATCTTAAGAGGCTCCAGGGCCTAAGCAAAAAACATCGGGAAGTTGAATTAGTGTATGGCAGCCATAATTAGCTTAAATGAGACTCCTTTCAGTCGTTTGCTCATGAATGACACAGAATTTCTGAGCTTAGAAAAATCTCTTCTCAGCACATGGTTCTGTGGGGTGTACATCTCCACAGTCCTACTCTTATTTATTCCTTCAGTCTCCTGTCTTAACTCCACACATGCACCCCACTTTCCCCACCCCCTGCTTTGTGGTAGCCCAATTCTACCTGCCAACCAGCCAGGCTGTACAAAGGGTTAAGGCTGCAGCCTTGCTCGCCTGTGGATGCTGTACTTTCTCCTCTGCAGTAAGTCCTATAGCTCCAGCTCCTTCAAAGCCTTCAGTGCTGGCAGCTTTATTTCCTCTGAGCTCTGTTTGCTTTAAACCAGGTTACACAGCTCAAGAGTCTAAACTTTACCCCTTAGGGCAATGCCTAGGATCATTCCCCCTTCCCCGCAGAATTTGCCTCCCGTCCAGTCTTGGAATGCCTCAGGGCCATCAGTAACCTTAGTGCTTCCTGCTGGGGGTGAGTTAGGTGTATCCTCACTGGCTGCAATACTGCACATTTCCTTAGTTTTTTCCTTCTACTCAAACTTGTCTGAATAGCACCATTTCTTTTGATCTTAAGATTCGCTAGCCCTTTCTGAATAGCATTTTCTATCTACCAGAGAGTGATCATGGACCGAAAACTGAGGAGAGTGGATTTGGGGACTCACCTGCACAGCAGCAAGGAGCAGACACAGGATGGGGCTGCCAGCAAACTTCCCAGGGACTGTCTGCAGCCAGGTCTCTTGGTCTTAAAGGGGCAGAGCACTTTTAACCATATAAGGAAGACAGTCTCATTTGCCTCCTTTGTAACTTGTTAGGGCAAAACCCAGCCTTCTCTTGATGTTTAGGGGGCTCAAGACTTCTGGGGACATCTGGAACTGTGAATTCCTGAGAATCTGTGGGTAATAGGCAGATTATCTTACTGAGTAAGGCACAAGATTGGTGTTTGGCAGGCCATTTTAAAGGTCGCAGCACTCTTTATATGGGACTTGTCCCCTTACAAAGAGGATTTTTGGCAACTAGAAAGTTTTTCTCAATTAGATGAGAGGGTTTTGCTTCTATTTCAAATTAAGCTCCCTGGAACCCAGTGCCCTTGCCCTTCTCAGCTGGACCGCCTAATTCCTATCAGGCAAAAGACACTGAAGAGTGAGGACACTGTGGTGTGAGATTTTGATTGTCTGAGACACTTTAGGCATGCACCCTAAAAATAAAGGGGCTTGATTTTGATATTTTAACTAGCAGAGCAGATAAACAGTTGTAGTATTTGACTGAGGTTGCCCCTCACTTCTATTCCTGAATGTTCCTCTTGGATTCTCCTGGCTAAAATCACAGCTCAGGTCTCCTAGACCTTTCAGCAGCTATAGCAAACATTTCCTGATGCTGACATTTAAGTGAACAGTTGTCTTGATCATTTGGAGTAGATTGAAAACAGTTATTAAAGGCTAGACTCTAAGAAAAAAGTAGAGCTTAAATTACTCATCATTTGGGTGATAACATACTTCCTTTGCTGCTAATTGGTATGGTCTTTCACAGGTGCTGTCTACCAACCATCACCTACTCTGAATTCCTTAGTTATTTAAGGATTTGGGATCTTTAAAAAAAAATTTTTTTAAGGTTTTTTTTTGAGACAGGGTCTCGCTTTGTGGTCCAGGCTGGCCCTGAGCTCAGCCTCAAACTCACATCACAGCAGTCCTCCTGCCTCTGCCTCCCGAGTGCTGGGATTACAGGCGTAAGCCACCACGCCCGGCAAAAAAAATTTTTCTTTTTTTGAGACAGGGTTTTACTACGCAGTTCATGCTAACCTGGAACCTGTGGTGATCCTTTTGCCTTAGCTTGTTGAGTACTGGTATTATAAGCATGTGACACCATGGCTAAAAATGCAACTTGAAACCTACTTACATAGTTTCATCCTCACATATTATCTTCTTAAGTAGATTTTGAATTTTTAAAGAAAAAGATGATATTTATTCCTCCCACCTTTGATCAACACCCAGTATGGAATATGAATAGTAGATGGAGAAATACTTGTACTAACTCAAATGAACGGAGCTCAGCTTTGATATGTTTATATAGTTTCATGAACAAAGTAGAAGTGAAGTAAATTGTTGTCAAGTAAATTAATGGTTTCTTTGCTTTATCATCTCTTTTATACCTAGTATTTATTTTTCATACTGTCAAATTTTCTTCAAAAGCAGAGAATGAAGGAACTTCTTTCAAAAATTATCATTCCAGGGCCAGGGAGTTAGCTCAGTGGTTCCGGCGCCTGTCTTGCAAGCACAAGGACCCGGGTTCGATTCCCCGGTAACCACATAACAATACTGGAACAATACTGGGTGTGGAGACCCACACCCAGCAGCAACCAGTACCACATACCACAGTGCCGGGCATGGTGGCTCACGCCTGTAATCCCAGCACTCGGGAGGAAGAGGCAGGAGGATTGTGATGTGAGTTTGAGGCTGAGCTCAGGGCCAGCCTGAACCACAAAAGCAAGACCCTGTCTCAAAAACCTAAAAAAAAAAAATTATCATTCCAGGGGCCGGGGATTTAGCTCAGTGGTTCTGGCACCTGTCTTGCAAGCACAAGGACCTGGGTTTGATCCCTGGTAACCACATATCATACCGGGCGTGGAGATTCACGCCCAGCAGTAATCAGTACCACATACCACAGTGCCAGGCGTGGTGGCTCACACCTGTATTCCCAGCACTGAGGAGGCAGAGGCAGGAGGATTGCTGTGATGTGAGTTTGAGGCTGAGCTCAGGGCAAGCCTGAACTACAAAGCGAGACCCTGTCTCAAAAAAAAAAAAAAAAAACATTGTTCTCATAACTCTTTGACCCAGCAGTCTGATTTCTAGCAATTAAATATGAGGAAATGACTGAAGAGAAGCAAAATATTATAAGGAGATGCCATTGCATAGCTATCTAACAGCAAACACAAGAAATGACTTAAAGGCACCAAGTTCATTAAATACATCAATAATAATAGCTCATGTTAACGGTTGTTTGTTACATGCTAGACACTGCTTCACAGAGTTTAATCTTCAAAAACACAAAAAACAACAAACAAACAAAAGACCTATGAGCTAGAGATAGTGATCCTTCAATTTTTAAGCCTATAAACTAAAACACAGAGGTCAATGCACTTCTTGTATTTGAACTGGAGTATATTGACACCAACACATACTATTAGAATCTTTCTATGTTCTCTTATCTAAATTTACTAAGGATTATCATAGGTACTGGGCTCTTGCAAGGGTTAATAACCATATTAAAAATTACATACAAATATGTATGTAATTGTGAATTGAAGTTAGTTGAAAGAAATAATACATATTTATGAAAGCAGCTAGCTAAATATATCTTTATATGTTTTTTAGAAACAGAAATAATATAACATTGAAAAAAATTATACAGTGGTGTTGGACTATGATTTTTCTCTGAGATTATCTTAAAATAAAAAGTTTACTCTTTTCATTAAGAGATTAATAAAAGTTAATTCTTGCTACCAAAACTGGACTTTGGTCTTCTCATTGCTCTTAGTTCATTTGTCTTGCTCCAATATTCCACATGACACTCAATTAGGCTAGATTAGTGAGTGTCAGCAGTTCTCTTGATGGTACCTATCTACTGAGTAACTTACAATGGTCAGGAGGAGGGCCTGCTTGCTTCATGTACTTCAAACACACCTAGAACACCATCTATTCTCCCTGCAGAGGATTATAGATCAGAGGGATTTATTCCAAAGTGCTGTCTTTGAAATTGAAAATAGGATATTATTAATTGTGATATTTAGTCATGCTATTTCACCAAAAAATTTCCTTATATCAATTCCAGCAAAGAATTATAAATCTGAAAATGTTCATTAGTAAAGAGAAATATCTCAGAAGATGAAATCATTCTATGAACAAAAGGGAAAAGTTTAGTTAACTAGCCACTAAAAATTATACATATAGGAGTATTGGAAGTTGGAACTCAGAAGTTAGACTATAAAAATAAGCTGAAAATGTCCATATGGAGGGATACAAGATTTTTAGCAGTTTTTCTAATAAAATGTTAGTGTTGTAAATTATAATTTATATAGTAAATTTATATAGTGATTGATCTAATTTATTCAAAATTTTACCTGAAAATATATTGTGTAAAGATAAACTACCAATTTTGGAAAATGAAAACTGAAGATAAAAAATACAGTGAACTAAGCAGTAGGTGTAGTAGGGTGATTATCAGTCCTTTTGGCATGCCAGATCCTTTGGATATTATGTTAAGAAACAGCACAGATAGATCTTTTTATGTGTTATATTTGAGCTCATGCTTATGGTTCAATTTATTCTTAAAGGGTTTTATAAGATATTTTCCTAAAAGTACATCCATACTGATTGCTAAAGTTTAAAAAAGAGAAAAGGGAAGCTACTCTCAGAAGCACTTGGAAGTACTTGTAGCTATGGTGTGGGATTGGTGGCATGCTGATGGCATTGTGGTCAGGTCTGAGGAGGACATCCACCTTATCATGTTTCCCTCACGGACACCTCCTCAAGAGCCTGTAGGGAGAAGGAATAGGAACCAAGGACGAGTACTGCAGGTGGTCATAAGACAGTCCTGCATCCCAAATTGCTGCTGGTCAGATTGGACTCAGAGGTGTGCTAGCAACAGCTCATCAGCATCCCTGGTCCACATGAGAGGCCTCTTCTTCTCTGGGGAAGAAACTTGGAAGGAGATGAGTAAAGTGGCCTTGTTTGGAGGAAGTGAAACAATGTTTTCTTAGGAGCTTGCTATATTATCTTCCCATGAAGCTGAGAGGGAGGGGCTTCTCTACAATTTGCATTTTCACTTACTGCTATAATATGCACATCTTTTTGTGTTGTGTATGGATTTATTCCATTCATTTTAGCATCTGTATAGAATTTAGTTGTACTGAAATTTACAAGATTGCCTGCTGTTTAAACGTTTATTTCCATGTTTTATTGTTATAAATATATGACACTTTAAATAATAGATACTACAGAGGAAGACAATGCTTTAGTAGTCCCCTCTTTGCCACACCTTTCTTTCCTTCCTCATGTTTTCATAGGCACAATGGCAAGAATGCCTGTAGGTTATGACCAGAAGTTGTCAAGCTGGATAGAGTTGAATTCCCATTTACATTTTAATAGACACTGCTAAACTGAACAAGCACTCTTTGTTAAGGTTATGCTTATTCATTTTATTGTTTAAAAACAGCTATTCATCCTTCTCTCGAAAAGCTAAGACATGTACATAATAAAAACTCTAAGAGGATAAAAAGAATGTATAGTAAAATGTAAACCTTTTATTATCTAATTTTTTATTCCTCATCCCCAGTGATAGATTTCTTTTTTTCTTTTTCTTTTTAAGTAGCAAGATATCATAATGCTATCCTGTGGGAAATACCAATTTCCTTTAGATGTATATTCAGATTGTCCTATGCTATTGTAACTTAAATAATTATGTAATGAATATCTTTATTTGTCACATGTGATTTCAACAATAATAAAAAAACTATTGACATTTTTATTGTGGTTATATTCAATTTATAATTTCATTTAGGGAAAGTTGACATGTTTACAATATTTAATCTTTCAATTTAAACAGGAATACTATTTCATTCTTTCAAAATTCAGTGATATACATCCTGTGTTACTTTTAATCAAATATATGATTCTAGAAGTTAAAGTAGGATTTTTTTATTACATTTTCTACCTTGTTATTTTACAGAAAAGTTATCAGTTATCACATTTTTCAGCTAGCTTTCTTACTAGATCATCTAATATTTACAATAATTTTCCATACAACCCTCTTTTCTCTAGGTGATTATATTATCTGTAAATAAAGACAGTTTTATCCCATCCCTTTCAACTTTTTGTAGGTTTTTTCCTCTTATCGAATTAAGTGGTACTTATGCCATATTAATTAAATATGTTAAACAATGTTGACTTTCCCTCACTTTAATATGGAACCTTTTTGCATTTCATTAGTAATCAAGATGCTATCCTAAAAAAAAATATTAGAATAAACAAATAATTCTTTACCACAATAAAAATAATTTACACATAAAATTTCAGTATTATTAAGGCAATTTGTCTATAACATGTCTATTTTTAATGATGGGAGTGTTCAAAGGCTTCTGGACATGATTCTCCCTCTGAATGTCCTTCACCATTTTTACAGAGCTCTTGTGGCTGTCCAAGGTCCCCTGAGTCGCTCAAGGCAGCAGGGCCTTACTGGCCTCTCTCTGCTGCTATCACTATCACACATCAATTTCACAAGATATTTCTGGGTCCAGAAGTCTGCTGGTGACCAGTGCAGCTGACCCATGCTGAGCTTGCTAGGAACAAGAGAAGAAGGCAAGTTCCTTTCCTTTCTGTCTTTCCCACAATGTGAGATCAAGACTCCTCTTTAGCTGATAAGGTAACTAGCTGATACTAGAGTAACACTTACAAGACATTACTAGAACCTGATTATCAATGGAGAGACATAGTAGAGCACATCTCAGTCTGGCCTTACCCATTCCTCGGGAGTGAGCTATCTGCTCCACTCTCCATCTACATCCCGATGTCAACAGAATCTCCACCTCTTGGAGGGTGGACACTACTGACTGTGCACCCCGAGAGGAAACAGAGATAATCTCTGACACTGGTGCAAAGGTTACTCCTTGAATCTTCATTTCCTTCCTGGGATTGATTGTTTCTCAGAAAGGGCTACTTCCTTCCAGGAAGTGCTCACCTTTCCCCACACAGGCGCACACTCACAGTGTTATCTGATGTCGTATACATTACATTTTTTGTTTTGCTTTTGTCGTGTTGCTGGGGGTTGAATGTAGGGCTCTGAATGTAGTGTACATGTACAGATACACTGGCAGCCCTATCTTTCTTTCAGAGGATTTTACATTTTGTAATGACCCACATGTGATATGCTGAGGGGAATAATTGGGAATCAATTCAGTATTCACTAGTGCGAAGTACTGAGCAATGCATGACAAAATAGACTTGGCTTATTCGTTTACCAAAAATTATGAAGCCTTTGCAGTGACCTTTCTTTTCAAATGAAGTTATAGGTATGGAGTCACATTTCCTATATTCTTCCATGATTTGCCCTTTTCTTCTGGTCTCACGCTGGCCAGAGAAGTCAAAGTATAACCTATTTCCTGTAGGGAACTTGATTTTTTTCTCTATACAAAGATCCTTCCATCTTCCAACCCCTTCTTACTGTGCTTGAGCTCTTTGTAAGTACACAAACAAATATGATCAATATTTAGTGTTTTATTTTCTTTTCCTTATGAATCTATGCCACTTAGGGTCGGGAATGTGAATATATTTATTCACTTGATAGTTTCATTGAAAATTTACAGCAAATTGGACTGTTTAAAATTCTGGGGCTGCAATAAAGGACAAAATGGGCAAAATACCAACGCTCATGGAACTTATATGTTGTTGAGGGAAGACACAACAATGAAAAAAGAGACAATGTCCAATACTGAAAATTCATGATGAAGATAAAGAGGGCATGAAGGGAGTGACTGGGTGTTGGTCGAGGAAGAGCCACTGTGTTCTTGCCTTTTTAGTTGATCATTATCATTCTTCCTTGTCCTATAGCACCTGTCTACCAGTTCACCTTGAAAATGCATACTG